>CM043725.1:16479385-16701885 GCA_023969325.1 Oryzias curvinotus
AGGCCTCTAAATCCTCCCTTTATTGTGCACGACTCACACAAAGGCTTGGCCTGCTCTCTCATTTCCTTGATGTGCCTTTGGACAGCGGCAGTAGCTTTGTAGGCATCGGTGCAAACATTTGCATGAAGCAGCTCCCGGGGACTGCAGCATCATTTTCTGGTCAATCTGGCTGAGTTGTGACCACATTCTTCACATTTAAGACGCCGAGATCGCCAACATAAGGTGGTCAGAGATAAATGATCGGACATGGGGAGGAGGTGACCATCTCTGGTGGCATGAACCTTTTTGGCTTTGACCCCAGCGCTGTGTCCCCCTTTTCGCTCTTCACCTTTTTCTTCACAACCAACAAAAGTAGGATTACCCAGAGAAACAAAGAAAGAAAGACTAAGTAAAAAAAAAGCTTATGTGTTATGGCCGAGTTAAGCTTTTTGAACCAGGGGGTTTCCATGCTAAAATAGACTTGAAGCCGGTTATTATTGACCAGGACAAGAGAGTGCCAAACAACACACTCATTACACATGGAGATTGCTTGCTCACCACTAAACATCAGAATAGCAATGCAAATTTCGGCTGCCCCCTTTTTGTGTGGTCAGAAATGTAGTCATTAGGATTTTGTTGGGCCTGTTTAATGTTCCTGAGTTGCATGTGGGAGTCAAGCTGCCTTTGAGGAGGTGGCTGCAGCTATGGGGAGGGAGTCAGTGGCCCTGGCGCCTGCTTCAAAGGCTTCACTCAATCTTTCATGTGTTTCGTGTGAAGTGATGAGAATATACAGAAGAAAATTGAAGTTTCATGTGTGGATGCTTTACCTGTCCAGGAAATGAAACTTGTGTGAAAAGGATTTTTCTTTTAGAAGTGATGTAATAATTTATATTTTTCTGTTACTGTACTAGTTTTTATTCATTTTCCAAACTAAAATGTTACTTTATTCATCAAAAACTGGAAAACTGGGAGAAAAATAATAAAGAAAAACCCTAAACATACAAACAAACAAACAAACAAAAAAACCTTTATTGCTGTTTTAGAAATAATAAATTCAATTGCAAAAAGGATATTTTTGTTCAGCCAGGGAAACAATGGTTTAAAAACAATATTAATTTATTGTTACCCAGGAGATTCTTTATTAACAGAAAAGTGGTATTTATAATTATTTTTTATGAAACTGTATCTGCTAAAATGATCAATGGTTATGTAATAAAAATAATTGATTCTGTAAATTATAAAATAATGGCAAATAAAATTGAATTATACTTTTTTCTTTTTGTAAATCATGCATGTATATTCCTAATTTATTGTGCTTACAATTTTGTGAATCAGACTTTTTCCATTATTTGATTTTTTTTCTTCATCTTGAATTGCTTTACTATATATGTAGTCGTTCCAAGGATACAGAGACGTAAATAAATCTCTACAGTGCACACTGCACATTTAGTTTATTTTTCTCCTTACTGCAATACTTTAAAATGCCAAAAGCATCTACCTTTATAGCATTTTTCATATTCTAAAAGTTTAACAGGCAGATGAGAATCAGGATATTTGCTAAATTTGTGTTTTTTTTATTTTAATTTTCGCTCGGTGACACGTTCCTTTTCGCTTTTTGTGTGGTTTATTTCTTCCCATCAGGCTTTGGAGTGTGACAGTTGGGAGGTGACTTTAGGACCAAGGTCTCTATATGTTCCTTGATGTGGACAGACATTGCAAACGACATCACCCAATCAGATGTGAGATGGCGACCGGGGATAGTGGTGTTGGACTGTTGGGTGTGTGTGGTGGAAAAAAAGGAGAAAAAAAGGTAGCAAGGGAGGAGAAGATGAGAAAACATGGGGAGCCTCATTTGATGCAGTTAATGTGCAGATTTATGTAGAGGGACAGTGGTCAACATTCATAAGATCTTTCTGCCTCCCCTCCCTGTCTCTCCACCCCCGCCTTTCCCTCCCCACCCCAATCTGTTTCCCCCCACAGGCTTTCTCCTTTCTTTCTCTCCCCCTCATTCTCTCCCTCATTCTGTCACTCATTATCATACCTCCCTTTTCTCCCCTGTCTTCCCTGTCTCTTATCTGTCTCTCCTGACTCCCCCTTCCTCCTTTCTTCTATGTCCTATGAAAGAACTGAGATTGTTGTGGACTGCAGCAATCACACCAATAGGAGGCATAGGTAGACCGCAGAAATACACAGGCCCCAGCACAGACAGAAACAGGCACAGATCATGCCTGTATCCTACATATATTAGTTTTACTGCATGGTTCTGCAAAGCTGTGAGTATTTTTATTAAGAATAATAAAAAAAAAGTTCTATCCATTCTGAGTTTGTGTGGGACAATATGAAAACTAGTAATTGCAATTTTTTTAAAAATATATATTTTCTCAAGTAAAGTTTATTACTTACTCTATTTTAAAATCTGGTTATTTTCTAAAATGTATGAAGAATAAAGATTTTTTTTGTTATTGTGGTATGTATTTCTGTACTCTTCTGTTTATGTACGACGTCGGAATTCACTTCTTTTGTTTTGTTTTATTATCTTTGCTTGCTGAACACAAGTAACTCTGCAAAAGTGGTTCTTTCTAGCTTCCGTAGCTGTATACAGTTTAAGTTCCAGTAGTATTTAGTATATTTAATATATTTCTTTACATTAGGATTTGATAACAAGTGGATATGAAGTATTATTGAAAATGAGAATAAATGTATGAAAAAAAAAGATAACAAACTTTCAACATTGTTTAATATAATGGTAACTGTCATAAGTTATAGTTATTTCTTTGTAAAGAGTGTACACCAGGACTCGTTGGCTCCCCTGTTACTTCCTTCCGTTCCCTTTTGGGAACCCTTCACACGGTACATTCTCTTATCGTTACTTCTTTATCTTACTCTCTTTTCCTTTGCCAGTCCACTGACTTTATTGGAAATCCTTACAATCATTAGAGTTCTCCCCCAAACCTTTCACCCTCATTGAGCCCCAAATTTCCTTCCATTTTGCTTTATTCCAACTGACTTTCTGAAGCACTACCCAGTATCTGTTATTTCTTCATCTCTATTGTGACTTAGAAGCAGAAAAAAACAAATCTTGACATCGAAAGTTGCCCTACATTATCTTAACTGAGATGAGTATCTGCACATATGGTGTACTTTTTGTTTGCATATGCTTGAAGATGCACCTTTTTTGGATAAAAAGCTTAGAAAAGCAATAACATCAGTGCGATTTAAATGGAGGTTTCACTTTCATGCTAGAAATCATTTTGTCACACGTTCTCTAACTGGGAATATCTTGTTTTGGAAGGAAACTCTTCAAGCTCAGTGTTTCTACCGGCAGCAGCAAGCGTCTGTAGTTCTCTCTGTCTGAGAGCCTAAAGCTGCAGCTTTACAAGTGAACCTGCCAGTGTGATCTCAGACTGCCTGCACCCTGGGGCAAGGCAGAGGAGACTATACGTGTGTATGAATGAACACCGAATGTGTGCGTTTTTGTGCTAAAGCTGGCACAACCACCCCTGAAACACGCTCTCAAGACCCTTGATTCCATAGCTCAATATTGTGATCTCTGAGATCTGCCTTATGCCAGGATGGAACTTATGGATTTTGGGCATTCGCCTTGCAGCACCATTAGCCTTCTATTTCCATATATTTGTCTTTGGCCACAGGAGAAGAGGGGGTTTTATCACACCTGGCTGGCTGCTAGTCACTATTGTCTTGCTAAAAAATGTCAAATTCTCACTTTCCTGATGACAGAAACGCTGCTAAAAAACAACAATCTACAGGATTCTCGTGACCTCGAAGTTTAAAGGACATATCTTTTTATTTTCTGGTTGCCATCCCTGTCTCATTGGTTAGATGTCTCTCAGGGATTAATTGTTTTGGTGTGAATTCCTCCACACTGGATGATTTGGATTATTTCAGCTCATGCTCCCATGTGCCTTCATGGGTTGCACACATCTATTAAAGATGCTTTTACTGAGGGTAAATTTATTCCAACGCAATCTCTTAAAAGTGGAATTACACAGACGGTGAAGTTAGCCCATACTGAACATTGCTGTAAGATGAACAATTATGCTGAAGCTGAAAGTAATAGTAGCTAAAGTAATGGGTGGAATATTTTATTTCATTTTTCCACAAGTAAAGTTACAGTTTAGTAAGTAAAGCTTTAGTTGTCATCATGAAGTAAGATGCCATGTTTTTTTTGAGTTAACAAAGAGCCCCCTTTCACTCTAGTTAGGGGAACGATGGCTTGATTGACAGAGAAACACTTGAAGGGTGGTACAAAGATAGCTTGCTGGGATGGTTAGAGATAGTGAGAGTGAGTTGTGCTTGCTAATTAAAAGAGAAGAAGCTGTCTTTCTTTTTTTTGTTATTCCCTTGTTCCTGGGAGTATTAATGTTTTATTCAGGAGAAACATAACTACAGATGAAATTAATAAAATCAGGCTCTTCCTTTCCCGCGCCATCTCTTGGGGGGGTGGGAAATTCAAACGCTCGTTTCTGCCGGCTTTGAAAGTGCAAACTGAAATGCTCCATGTTCTGCAGTTTTCATTTCTTCATTTCCTGCATATTAAGTTTCTATTCCCTTTTTGTTTCAAAGTGCATTGCCCTGAAAATAAAAATCAATTTTTCAGTGAAAGAGGCTTTAAAATCACAGTAATGTTTTTCACACTAGCAGGATGATTTACTGTACTTACTACATTATTTTTCATGGACTGTGTTATGCGCATGCATAGATCTTTTTTTTTTCCTTCCCATTCCTCAGAATTTCGCTTCACAAATAACAAATAACAGTCTGTGGAGCTTTTAGTCCTATTTATGCAAGTCTACATGAAAAAGAGAGAAGCGAAGTGTTATTACACATTTGTGTGCCTTGTCTGCGTTGCTGTATTAAGTCGGCCTGTGCACTTTTGTTTGTGCGAGTGTGTACGTGTGCATACGAGTGTGTTTCATTTGACTATACATCTAGGCCCTGGGAGTATTTGCCTGTCTGATCACCTCATGTGAGTCTAAGCAGGGAAGCCATGCGAGACTAACACGCACTTCAGAGTTGAACTAATTGTGTCATTTTTAACATGAATCTGTGCTTGCCCACATTTTATTCACTCCCTTTCCTCTCTTTCTCCCCTGAGCCACGCAATGAATGCAGCGCGGAGCAGGCACTTGCATCCATCCGGCTCCAGAAGAATTTTCAATGCCGCATGCAGGTGCATCATTTATTTTTCCCAATGCTGGTGCTGATGTGTGTGTTTGTGCAAGATTTTGAACCTTTATGAAGACCAAATGACATCACAGAATCAGATTAGGAGAAGCCACACATTTATATTCTGGTAGTGAAGTGTGAGATATTTCTGAGGTTATATTAAGGTTGTAACTTAGGTTATGTTTGGATTTCAAATTTGCTTGGTGTAAGAGCCTGTGAGCATTGATGGAGATTTTTATAAAAAATGTTGGATTTGTTTACCTGCAATCACTCACAAAATGATTGTTTTTATCAAACTGTGGCAAAAATGTACACACAACTGCAAGGTTTTTGACTAAATGCAGATTTATTACAGATATTTATGATTTTTTATTGGATGGATCAGGGAGAAAGAAGTTTTATTTTTAAAGATTAAAACAAGTTTTCATCTTTGCATTTCCCTGCTTTTTATCATTGACATAAAAATAAAAGGCCTTCTGTTTGTTCATTCTAAAATCCCAAGCAGAATGGTGATGCCGTCAGGCTTCATGAAGTTTTGTTAATTGCCACTTTATTATCAGTGTCCATGTTTTCCTTTGCAGTATATATCACCAAAAAGGCCTCTAACCTTCAGAAATGGTGAGTTTTCTACTCTACATCTGCTGTGAAGCTTCTCTCACAGCCATTTATTCAAGTATTGATTAGCAGCTTTGACCTATAATTTATGAATACTATATTTAAATTGAGATGTACTGCACTAAATCTATACATTAAGACATACATATAAATTTGACAAGATTATATTAGGATTTTTTGATGGTTACATATTTAAAATTCTAGGTTAAAACACTTGTTTTGGGGGGAAACGAGTAATTAAAAATGCATTTTCAATTTTTCATGACACTAATTAATCAAGACGTACCAACCTACTACTAAAGATAGTATGTTTACAGGTTTGATTGGGACAAATTTCTTTTTAGACTTTTTCTTTTTACTTCTATGTTTAAACTTTGCGCCCTTACTTATACTTACGTAGTGTCATTTTTTTCACAAAAATATCTCTTCATCTTCATACCCAGAGAGTGAACGAGAGGTGATGATGTATGTTCTCCAAACATCAGGCTTCACTGTCATCTTCGGAACCAAATAACATCTGTCACCATCCCGATTGTGTGCTAAAAATGAAAAATGTAAATTTCAAGCTGATTCACTATTTGATTTGTAGTTGGAAATCTAGAACCACAGGCCTCAAAACCCTCAAACCATTTTCTCTTTTTGTCATCCTAGAAATACTGGATCCCCCAATAGTAGTAGGGAGTGGTTAGATTAAATAAAATTAGCATTAACTGTTTTTTTTTTTTTTTAAAGCAGTAAAATGAAAATTAATATGTAAATTGGCATGGCATATTATTTAGTTTTCAGATTTTAATCAGTTGTGTTACAAACTTTGACATTTGGAAATAGTCTTATTAATGCTGAACAATGATCTTTTCAGAAATGTTTCCATAAAGTTTAGTTTTAGTAAAGATTACAGTCATTTGCTGTGAATAAGTAGCTTTCCCCTCAGTATATTGTTACTGTTTAAATATCATTTTGGACATCTATTTAGAATGTTGCAAAACACCACAAATGTCTGGGCCATCATCTGCCGCTACCCAGGACCGAAAGTTTAATAATCAAATATCTACTTGCTGACCATGCAAACTGTGCAATTTCACCACGTCACAACATATTCTCTCTGGGCAAAGAAAGGAACATCCATCACTTTTTCTATTTCAGGACCTATGGAAAATTGATGGATGATATTTCTTGGCAGTAAGTAAGCCAGCTACAAGAGTTAGAGAAAAAGCAAGAGGCGATGAAGGAAGAAGTTCCTCGGAAATACAATTAACTTTCCCATACCTGAGGCACTGGAAGTGGCCAAACCAAAGCTCTGTTCCTTTTAAGGAGAAATGTTTGTGAAGATGCACCAATGTCATGTTTAACCTTTGACATCGGAGGATTATTCCTGTAAAAGCATCAGAATCGATTCAGCAGTTGCAGATACTTAAAAGAAAAATAAACTCAACAATGCTAACACCATTTGGCTTGTGAGAGCTAACAAGAGAAATGTACAAAAACAAAAACCAGTGACCATGGCGATGGCAGACAGCCAAGAAGGTTTCACAGGTATGAAAAGTGGGCCATGACCCAAAGCTACATATATAGAGTTACTGGTTTCAAAGTGAAGCAATTATGAGTCACTTCTTCTAGATTGATGACATCAGGCTGTGTTCCAGAGCTGAGTGGGACGTTGACTCTCTGACCTTACAGGATTGTAAAATGTTTGACTAAACCCAGGTAGCCTCTTGAATCCATAACAACAGGCAATGTTTCAAAATCAACCTGCAGTCCAAAAGAATACACCACTCTTACAACAGCATGCCCACAAGGAGACAGGAAAACTTTTAATGTTAATAAAAGGCAGTTAATCACAATATATTTAGGGTTTCTCCAATACTTCCACTCTTTACAGTGTACAGTGAGCACAAGAAGACAAGTGAACATCAAAACAGCGGTTCCAAAAGAATCTATAAAGATCCAGTAGAACATCTGGGAGGCAGACACCAGGGATGAACTGCTAAGTGAATGCCTCAGGCAGCAGAAACCCAAAAAGAACAGGAGAGAATAGTCATCACGGAAGGATGAACCAATGAACACTTGGAAACTTAAGGTGGGGCTGATGGAAAGAAGTCCTGACATTTCCGATTCTGACAAGTGGATCCAAGATAGTTGAGAACAACATGGTTTTCAAGTGGATGGAAAACTTCACTTGAGTATTTGCACCAGGGAGGTGTTTGATTTTTATAAGTGGAACAAGAATTCATGTGCAGAATTCTTCTTCTTATTTTTTTAATTCTGCACATATTTGTGATGCACCTATGCACTGGTTACAAATTCATTTGGTTTTTATTTATCTGCTTGAGCAGACCCTGGAAAAAATTACTGATAAATATTTCCACTATTACCTATATTTAATTAAATGCCAAAAGAGGGAGGGGCTAAAAGCTTTAGTCTGTGAAGATGTTCTTCACACCATAAAGAGTATTTGAACTTTTTTAGTAGCAGGGCCTGTTACTTAGCCATTAGATATGTCTCCCTCATCTAAATTTACAGAAATTTAATAGCCTTCCTGTTTCACAAGAAATAAAATACAGTAAGATTTCATTGAGAGACACACAAAGATGTCATAAACAAAGTCAGACCAATACTTTAATGGCTAATTCTACGTTCAGTTTATGGAGATTATGATATTTAAATACCCACTCAGATGAAAATCATGTTTTTAGCATGTTCTTGTGGTATTTTTCCCATGATGGAGGACATACACAAAGAAATTAAGATTAAAATTGCATTTCCGAGTATTTCCGTTTTCAAATGATAGCAAATCAGGAGCAGATGAAAAACTGCTGTTGGAAAAGGCTTGTTGCTGTGATGTGGAAGCTACAATCTCCTCCCTGCTCCGCTCTATTTTGATGCATCCACTTGTAGACGACTAGATCCAAATACATCCGAACTGACATCTGGCGCAAAACTGTACGCCTGGATAGCTCCAATATTACGTACCACTTTTGTTGCACCGGTAATGTTAGGTTAGGGTGTTGGGGCTGTAAGTTAGTGGGAGAGAGTTAGTGGGAAGGTCAAACTAACCTGTCTCACGACAGTCTATTAGTGGGTGAACAATCCAAGGCTGGGTGAATTCTGCTTCACAATGATAGGAAGAGCCGACATCGAAGGATCAAAAAGCGATGTCGCTATGAACGCTTGACTGGAACTGGGTGCGGGGTAATTTTGCTCCAACAGTCCCACCCACAACTCAGAGGTAAACTTCTAATGACCTACTGATGCTCAGCAGAAACTATGTTCTAGATAACAACAAGACATTTTTATTTAGCCTAAAAAACAACATAATAATAATTAAAAGACCACTTAGAATGTTTTACAAAAGATCAAAAGATGATCGGAGTGGGACTTTTAACTGTTCATCCATACTCACACAGACCGAATGCACACATTGTTACCCACTTGTCAGCAAAGCTGACACCAATGTGCACAGTCTGTCTCTCACACACACACAAACAAGTGAAGGTAGTGCTGTCTGGTTGATCAATAGTTTCCTTTCCTGGGGAGGGGTGATGAGTGTAGAAAGCAGTCAAAGCCCCGAGGACCAGAGGGTGACACCCCTTATCAACTGAGCAAGGTGAAATGTCAAACACTGGATCTGGTGCTCTCTCCCTCTCTTTCTGCAATCTTTGTCTGCCTCTTTTTTTTTTCCGTCAGAGACTAAGCTCCTTACGATTCCGTTTTTTCAATTCTGCCATTCTCTTTTTCTCTACCTGAATTTTAACTGTGCCCCGCTGCACTGCATCAGCTTTATCATTGTGTGCTTTATCATTGTGTGATGCTGTTATTAACAGTATCCCCCATTTCTATCGTGTATTTTTCTTTGTTTTTCCCAGCATGCACTTTCAGCATCCCCTAGAAATGCTTTTATGCATCTGCCTTTTTTTTCCCAAACCTTTTCATATGTAGCTGTGACTTCACCTAATTTGTTCTTTTTTTTTCTTAGATTTACACAAAGACAGTAAACAGCTGAATACCACATTCAGTGAAGCATACATATAAATAGAATATGAATGTAGGGACAATGTTTGTAAGGGTGTGTCAGTGCTAATCTGGTTTATGAGCACTCTGCATATCTTACATGCTGTCCATTTCCAGAGCCTTGAGCTTAATAACAACATAGTAGGATTAGTGCAGGGTGACTTCACACAATAAAGAACAGAGCACAAAAATGCTACTTTTAGTCTGAAAAAAAGAACAACAATTTTGGCAGCTGGAGGACAGAAACTCAAATGTGTTGTCATTTTTTATTGAATACCTTTAAAACCAATTTTATAAATGTATAAATTGCCAAATTTGTTGGTCAATCACAAAAAAAAAATCTGGAATGATTGGTAAACATCTCATCTCCTTTTATTATACCATCACAAACATGTCATCTCATTTCGACAACTGCATTACATTTGACATTAATTCTTCATATGGCAAAAGGATTATCATCGATAGATTGGATTCAGTATCCCAGTGCTTAAGCAGGTTTTGCAGCCACCATATGTAGAATTATCATTAGTGCTGTAATCCTCTGCAGTGTACTCTCACAAAAAAAAAAACACTCACTGCCGCTAAATGTGCAGAGATGATTGTGATTGGCAGTTAGTGGCTCATGATTTCTGCCTTTTTTTTTTTACAATGTGCATGAACATGTGTTTTTGCTAGCTTAAGCCGGTGATGTAAAATAAAACAAAAAGATAAACAGGGATTAAAAAAAATACTTAGATTTTGTGTCAAAAGATGAAATGTGGGAATGAAAACCTGTTTTTAATATGGTTGTTTTTCTCTATTTTGTTTTTTCCTGTCTTTACCAGTTACTCACCCTGTGAGTCATTACTTATACCTTTTTGCATGTCTTTACCGCCTTCATGTCTTGTTCTATGGCATTTCTCTATTTTACCCCCTGTTTCTTAAACTAGTTTTTAATACTTGAAATGAACATTTCACCTTTGAAGGTTTATATAATAGAAATAACAGCCTTCCTTTTCCTGTACTTTTTTCCTAACACATACAATTAAACGGGTTTTTAAGGCTCACCAGCATTATGTCCTTAGTTACCATTATTACTTGACAAACCTGAGTGAATCTTAATAATATGGATATGTTGCCACCCCACTGAGGCAATCAGAGTAAAACCAGATGAGACTGCTGAGCAAATACGGTTTTTCCGTCATGTTTAAAAGTGGCTATTAAAAAAGATAAGAAGAAAAAAAGTTGCATTATGTTGAGGTACTAATTTTGACTAATAAACATGAAACATCAGAGAAAATTGAGGCAAATACTGATGGCATGTCAGCAGGGTGCACAACTTCCACGTATCCCAGTATTTACTTTCAGTCTTAAAACTTAATATAAACTATGGTTTGAAGGGCTTAAATAATCATCTAAACAGGTCATATCACCGACCCCCCCCCTCCCCCCCCAAATTTAAGAAAAGCTATTACACTTAAAGGGCGTGTCACACAGCCACTTCGTACATTTTGCATGCTTAAAAATTGGTCATACATAAATATACATAGAAAAACTGAGAAAAGTTGTGGTGTTTACGTGAAATTTTAACAGATCTATCACAAATGAACCATGTTAAAACCACGGAATAAGTATGAATAAACCATGCAAATAACACGTAAATCAATATAGAACATGAACCATGTGCGATACCAAATATTAAAGTTGTACATCTGTTTTACATGTGTTAAACACATATGTGGACATACTTGGAACAGTCTTGGAAAGCCACAAATGTTCATATTCATCTTGCAAAAATCACGCATTATTGCATTATATTTAGGTAATAATTGCATAGAAACTACTTAAAATAAGCGTACATTTTCAACGGACCAAAAATTCTTTACAGCTCAAAACCTAGTTTATGTAAAGCAGCATCTGCACACATCGACAAATGAAGAACACAGAAAAACACTTCTGAATGACATATATCACTCATGTATCACGACTGACCTAAATTTCCCATGTGAAAAATGCGCAAAATGTACATAGCGGCTGCTGGCATGACCTTTACTAAAGGCCTAGTATTAGTTATACATAATGAACAGATGCACCGAACAGACTGAAGAAAAAGAAAAATCTTCACAATTTTCTGTATCTTCTGTCTGAAACTCAGGCAATAAACATATTCAATCTGCGATTAAGACATTTACTTTGAGCTTTAACCACCAGCCTAACTAAAGACAGGAACCTGCTATCTGTCATGCAGGAAAGAACATCAGTACTGATTCATTCTCCTGACAATTCTTTTGATAAGTCATCATCATTACACCCCTGCTTCCCCCTCCCCTGTCCCCTAGGCTTCACCATCTCTAATCAAGGCCTAATGAGCCTAATTGGTCGTTAAAACTTGCCAGGGTATGACACAGCGGTACTACAGCGTCTGCCATATGGTAGAGGTTGGCCTGAGGCCCCCAAGCTGCCAACTGTTCTCCCATCATTGCATGAATGGTGTTGCTCAAGCTGACTCGCTGTAGTGGGAGTTTCTTTGCCACTGACAATTCAGCACAGGATTACAAAATATACTTAGTAGATGTTTAGAAGTTGACTGCTGGACTCAACCAGTTGACTAAAAAGATAATGATAAAAAGCTTGGCGATATAAAACTTGGGGTAAATTAATATTTATTTGGTCAAGGGTTTTAAAATGTTGACTCAACAGTTAAATTACTTTTTTCATTACTTTGTTGATATTCTACCATTAACTATAAAATTAAGAACTACAAATGTCCGAAGTTAAATGTAATAAATCTGTCTTGTTTTCAGGATATAGATACAAATATTTAAATTGCTTGATAATGAGGTAAAAAAAAAAAAAAGATAAACAAAAATGTAGGTAAATTTGGTTGAAATACACTGTCAACATTTTTCTTTAGTATCTTCACCTTCAGACTGCACCCCCTTCCCCATCATTGACCCCTGCTCCAAGGCAGAAAAATGGGTAGCAGTAATATTATATTAAGTCATTTTCACATCCTATTGGTATAAATATGAGCTTCTGCATGGTTTACTAATTAATTTGTCTCTATAAACTTGGAGCTGTGAGGCCTTCTGCCCCCAGTCAATTTACTTGTGACCTTAGCACTACCCAAGCACAGTCTTGTGTGGATTTGCTCTTTGTGTGTGCTCATGGATTGTGGTGTGTGCATGCGCGTGTGTGTGAGCGTCTGCGTGTGAAGAGGTTAAGCATATTTTACTCAAACAAGGGAGCCCAGCTTCTAACAAGAACTGATTATGTAAATGATGTGTTGGCAGCAGTTTCAAACCCACTGGGGTTTGAAGTGTGTCTGTAGGTGTATGCGTGTCTGTGTTTGTGTACATGAATGCTTGTGTGTTGCAGTCAGATTTGAACCGATCTCATCACTTGAGTTTGAAAGGCAGCTCACTCTAGTTTGCAGTCAGTGGCTGACAGACTTAACCTGTACCTTTTTTTTAAAAAAACTAACAGGGTAAAATATTAATTAAAAAGTTAATGCTAAAACAGCATTAATATTTTTTTTTTTATCAACTCCAAGAAGCATCTTAAGATAAATATTAGAAAAAAGAGAGGTATCAGCAGTCCTTAACAGTTAAAACAAAAGGATTTAGTTGTACATTGCTTTTTTTCAAAGACCCACTCCAATAAAAAAATGTAAAACATTTTCTTGTTGCATATTTCTCATTATAGACAATTAAGCCCAATAGTGCATTTCTGATCATTTTTCAATCCATATTATTGAGAATCAGGAGCAGGTTACAATGCTAATTAAAAAAAAAAAAAAGGCTTTTTAGTGACATAAAAAATACGCTGGGTGGGCAACAAGCTCCCTGCACTGCTCTGCTTTGCAACATGGAGGGGGGCGAAGTTGCTCTGTGTCGACAGTCCCAACCACAACTCAGAGGCAAACGACTGCCAAAATGATGTGCTATAACAAAAAAGGTTTTAAAATAATGTTGGCTAAAAAACAAAAAGCAAAATTATAATTAAAGAAAACACAGGTGACCCTTTTAAAATAGATCAAAAGATTATTGGAGTGGGACTTTGAGACGACACTGCAGCAGGACAGTTGGTTTAAAATATGACACAAAAGGAAAAGAAACACAATCTTAATAAAAAATAGTAGAAGGCACATACTCCAGTTTTGTTGGCTAATTCAATTACTGATTTTTGAGTGCAGAATTTACTAATTCAAGTTATAGATAACAGCATGCACAAGCAAAAATCTGCCTTTTTACAAAAACAAAGTTTTATTTTCAGAATAAAATAAAGATATTCAGTTTCAAGTGCAGTGTTTTTCTCTTTCACTGACATTTCTTTCAAAGTAAAGTACTTTTCAATTTAAATAGCTCTGTAGAATAAAAGAAAACATTGTGGCACAGGAAAAACTTTTTTTCATATCTTGGTCATGTTTCTCCTGTTTTTATCTTTTTTTTTTTTCAAAAAATCTTTGGATTTATGTTTCTAATTTATTCATTTCTGTTTCCATTTAATTTAACTGTCACATTTCTTTTTATACATACTTAAAAATTGAAATCCGGTCATCTTCCTGCTTATACTGTGTTTGAGCTGTAGTTTGTATTTTATTACAAATGAGTTAAACAAAAGTGTGGATGGCAAAATTTCAGATAAATCAAGTTATTATGTCTGTACACTAAAGTTTTTTTTGCTCAAAGGAAAATACTTTAAAAGACTGCTACAGCAAATGACTTTGTGAAACTCATTGCAATAAATTTGTGTTTGAAAAAACTCTACTAGATATTATTGTTTGTTGTATTTCAAACTAATTGAATTGACAAAAGACTTTGCAGTGCACTTTTGTTTGCATTTTTCTCTTCTGCAAACTCATCGGTCATTCTTCTCACTCCAAGTGGTGCCACTCTTCTTGACAGCTTCAGAAAAAAAAGGTTCCACATTTCTTTAAATGAGTGCCAGCTTTTAAAATAAGATTTATTGCCTGTTTACACAATCCACCCACATGCACACTCTGCCCACGTCCGACGTCTCTTTTTTTCAGCTGATGAAGACATCAGTGATCACTCAGAGTCCATGCAGAGTGCAGCCGATTTCCCTGTCAGTGCATAGAACCTGATTGAAAGCAACCAGCAGCTGTCAATATCACATGCTTGTATTTGCCCACGTCCCTCCTGTCTCCAACCCAGCTGATTATTGGAGACCTCTCATAGCCGTATTGAGCTGCTGTCCCCACTCTTGTTACCTAGCTGATAGTTTCATTGTTTAAATGTAGATAGAGGTAAGCTATTGAACAAGCAACACACTCGGCTGTAATAGCAAACAAACAACCAGAGAGGCATGCAGAAAGAAAGTGAGGTCAATAGACTTGATTAATACATGAAAGGGGACATATTATGGATAATGCAATCCATATTTTCTTGGCCAGATCATCTGTGATTTTCAGAAGAGTAAAAGAAAAGTGATCAAATGTTTGACATGGTTGTTGCAATGCTGGATATAAATGAGGAGCAACAAGTTTGCTATCAGAATTTAGTTCTTTTTTGTTTGTTTTTGTGAATATGACTATAGTTTAGTGCTGAAACAAAAAGAGTAGAATCTAAGTGCATGACTTACATGGACTTTCAAGGACTCAAAAAGCTGCAACACTTTAACATGCCAATAAAAATGAGGCATGCCTTTTTTCAAAATATTTTTCATATTGTGAGGGGGACTAGTAATTATTGTACTGACTCCCCTATTCCATGTTTTTTTTTTCATTCCTCTTTTTCTGTCTTTTTCTTAACTTTTGTCATTTTGTTAGTCTAAAAATGTCATTATTTTGTTTACACTAATTCACATTTTCCATAAATATGATATGATAATCTAACAGAAGTTTTAAAGTGCAAAACATCAGAATTTGAAGACACTACTTTCCCTCATCTCTCTGTTTGGAAGGCTAAATATAGGGGTAGAGAGACACCGGAGAGGGAGGGGAAAAGTCCAGAAACCAAAACTCAATTCCAATAAAATGTAACAAAATTAAAATGAAACTTCTAGGAAAAACAAAGGTAATTTCCAGAAATGAAAATGAAATGTTAAAAAAATGAAACAGAAAAAATGAAACAGAAAAAAGAAACCGGAAAAGGTAAGTACTATGGGACACCACTGATTGGATGATGATATTTGATTTATTTTCAAATGAGTCTTCAATGTCTGGATGCTTATAAAAAGTTGTATTATTAATTTGGAGCATATCGAGTATCGGTTCATGCCAAATAACTTTTGAACTGATGGACAAATGTCATCATCTAATCAGCAATGGTTTCTTATTGTGTTTGGATTACTCAACATTTCATTTGGATTTCCAGAAATTAATGTCGTTTTCCAAATCTTTTCATTTTTATTTTATTTAATTTCTTTTAGGAATTTTTCGTTTGCTGTCTAAAATGTAGTGTTTTTTTCACTTTTTTTTTTTTTTACATGTTTTGTTTTTCTAATTGTCGTTGTGATCTTTAATATGTTTTTGCATTGACTCATTTGTTGCTGTGATTTGTACTTCAAGGCCAACTTAAGAAGCAGTCAACCTAAACCATTTCTCTGATTGAAAACCTGTGCTATGAAGGATTTAAAAAGAAACTTATATCATATCCAGCCCTGTTTCGCAAAATTCCAAGCAAATGCGGATGAATGGAGAATCAGTCTCAGCTGAGAAGTGTGAAGTTTGAAAAGCATAGACTTTTCTTTTCACCTGAGTACATGCTGACCCATACATCAAGGCGTATCAAAGGAAATTTTTTGATAGAACTTTAAAGTGAAAGGAGACGTGATTGGACATGTGATGTACTGAAACTGAAAAGCATTGATGTTTCAGTGCCTTCGAGTTTTGTCCACAAAATATTGAGAAGAAAGCATCGAGACTCACAATGTCTCTGTGAACATATAGCTTACATAAACCAAATTAAAGGCTAAGAGTTGTGTTTCATGTGCTTTCTCTGTTTTTTTCGTTTTCCTTTTTGAATCGCACTAAGGTTAGAGGTTTTGTCGACACAAAAATTGGATATAAAAGAAACAAAATGTGCACAGAGAAGTATTTTCCTGCAGTAAAAGATGTAAAGTACTTTAGAATATCTTTCGTTTTGTTTGTGTTTGCTTCTTCCTTAATTCAGATAGAAAGGAAGGCCCACTTATTATTTGTAAATTAAGTGCTGAAAAAATATTAGTTTATGCCACATCTGGAAGAGTAATTTTTGCCCTCTCATGGGTGATTTAAAAAAAGCCCAGTATTAATTATGTATTTCGTTTTAGCAAACTCGTAAGTTCTTAATGTAAAGGTTGCTGGGAGGTTTGTCTCTGTTCAACATGTCTAACCTTTTTTTATGTGAAAATAGCCTTTATTCTGTGTTGTTGTCGTTATTGTCGTACCTTTTTAATGTTTTTTTTTTTTTTGTTGTGAACTTGCGTTTTTTTTCTTTTTCTTTTTAAAGTGTTTTTACCCCCGGCGTTATTTCTCTTCACTCAAAACCCAATATAAATTGCATCTTGCGGTGTATAGTGTTAGTTTTGGAGCGGCCATGATGCAGAGGTAGAGCGGTTGACCTCTGTTCAGAAGATTGCATGTTTGGTTCCCGCCCTGCCCGTCCATGTTTCAAAGTGTCCTTAGGTAAGACACTGAACCCCACATTGCCTCCGACCGGTGGTTATAGGTTGGCACCAGTGTTCGGCACCTCAGCTGTCATCAGTGTGTTAATGTGTGTGTGCATGACTGACTTTAAAGCGCTTTGGGCCTTCTAAGAAGGTAGTAAAGCACTATATACAGTCAGTATATACCATTTACCATTAGTTCAAGATTCCATTCATTTCATTCCTTTTCTTTTTTTTTTTTTCTAAACTTGTCAAGTCCAACAGCTGAGCAAGCAGATCAGAGCTGAAGGCCTCTTGTGATGTACAGTTTTTACTGTTACAGTACAACAGGGGTTTATGGACAAACAGTGTTTATTTGTATAAAACCCTTTTGTATTGGAGGCTAAGCTTTATTTATAATAATTATATTTATATGCAAGAGAGAGAGACAGAGAGTGGGATGTTAGAGATGGGGAACAAGGGGTTAAGATGGGGGAGATAGAGGGGGGGGCAGTCGATAATACAGAGTCATAACATAAGATTGTCATAAGTAAATTGCATGACTTAGTTCTCTTTCACATACACACACCAACAAATAGTCTGCACACAGCTATTTGCAGGTTTTAAGTATATTCATACATTAATGATGGAAGATTTATCTCACAAGACTTATCTCACGTTGACTTATGCACACAGAAAGGTACACACAAGATTTGCATAACCAATAATCTTGGAGAGGGGTATAAAAACAGTACCCATGCCCATTTTGTGCAAAAGTGAATAAACAGGTATGTTCAACGAATGTGTGAGTCTACCTTGATCACATTGAATGCTCCAGCAAAGGCAGGAGGCCCAGCACCCCACACCCCAGAGCCACCGGCAGGCAA
The DNA here is from genome assembly GCA_023969325.1 of Oryzias curvinotus. Classification (NCBI taxonomy): domain Eukaryota; kingdom Metazoa; phylum Chordata; class Actinopteri; order Beloniformes; family Adrianichthyidae; genus Oryzias; species Oryzias curvinotus. Next base: position 16,497,631 of record CM043725.1, read on the forward strand.
ATACCCGGAAATAACCACCCTCATCCATTTCAATTGTAATTTATGTAGTTGGTATGATTGAGATAATTTTCAGACTGTGGGATTACCAATTGTCACAGGATTTTATGTCAATTTAGGTTTGACAAGCATCTTGATTACAGGGAGTGAGATGCCACCTGAGCATCATATTCCATCCAGCAAAAGATTATAGAGTTCACGTTGCAATTATAATGTCTTTGTCTTACTTTAAGCCAATAATTTGATTGCTGGTGGCAAAATACAGACAAACTTGTCTTTGTTTGTCTAACTTAATTTGGCCCTATTCAAATCAGTTCAGTATGTCTGCCATTTCTTAAACACTGTAGCGGTGCCCTATTCTTACACACTGGACAATTCTCACAATTAAAGCAGGACACATAGAAACATAGCAAAACAATGTCGTGACATGGGTGAAAAGAACAGGAAACATTTGTAGATGGGTTAGACACTTAATTATCTTCTTTTGATGGTATAACATGTTTTTACTCATGTACCACCATCTTACAGAATAATAAAAATACAGCATCTCTATGGCATTCCAGATACCTTTTGCACAAACACATAGTTGGAATAAAGAAAGCGTCTTCCTGTGTGCCGAATTAAAAAAAAAAAAAAAAGACATCCAACACAAAGCATCATGTTGCTCACAGAAAATAAAACGTTTTTGCCCAGGTTAAAAACATGAAAGTATGGTGAAATATACCTAAACTTACTTTCTGTGGGTTTTTAGACCCCCCCCCCCCCACATATATATTCTCAATGCGCTTAGTTTTATCATAAAGCTCCTATTTTCTGTTTTTGTTCTAACAAAAGAAGATTCAACCATCAAAATCACTTTTACATGTAAGCTTTCAAAAGAGCTGGATTTTCAAAAACAGCTGAAGCAGCTTTGATCTGTTTGCCAGACATGCAAGAGTTGATTAATTCTAACAATAAAAACAGAACCTCCCTTTTAACTCATTAACCCTCCATAGCCTGCTGTAATGTTCTTAGTGCCACATTTCCGTTTTCATTTAGCTCATTACTGCTTAAGTGGTGCCACAAATGGTCAGAATGATGTCACTGATATGAACAAAAACCATGGGAGTGATTGGTTTAAATGTCTCTGTGTAATTGAATCATGTTTGCCAGATATGCAGTTAAATTATGTTTTCTTCACTGGATGGGCTTGTGAACGGGGAGGGTATTCAGTGTCGGCTGTGTGTGCATGTTTATGTGTGGGCAACAGAGAAAGGACGGGGTATTAAATCAGCAGAGGTAAGTTGTGCATTCACCTCATGGCACGACTTGGCCATTAAGGGCAAAATTGGCAACATCAAAGTAAACTTAATTTCAGCTGAAAACAATTTCTCACTCATTACAGCAGTTGACATACAGAAAGACCCCCCCCCCCATCACTGAACCCCCTTTGTGTAACCACAACCTCATGGATTATACAGGACGGAACACGAGCACATGGTGCGCTATCTGACTTACCAGGCCCAAACTGTGACTAATCACTCTGTGTGGAGCGTGGACTGTCGGATAATCACAGAACACAAGCTTTATCTATTCTGGTCTCCATACTGTTGTTTCAGTCTCTCATTAGAATAACAATAGCCACAATAGGCACGCTGCCATAAGGTGACATACATCCAGGATCCTTTAGCGGCAGTGGCAAAGTCAGAGAACACAGATTTGTGTGCACATGAGAGCGTATCTTTGTCTGTACCACTGGATGAATATCATATTAATGAAATCCATCTTTATTGGCTATAATCTTTCAAAATGCCCATAATTGTGTGTGTTTTCATGTGTGCGTGTGTGTTTGATTGTGTGTCACTCTCTAATGATGCAGTTGCAATGATGGCGGCGCGTGGCGTCCCTATCATGTGGCGAGAAAATTGATTAGCTAAGGGTCACATACAGCAGACCCTGACGTGTGCGTGTTTATGTGTATCCCTGTGCCTTAATGTGCGATGCTTGAGGGTTTGTGAGTGTGTGCATAAAACGTACGCAGCATTGTCAGACCTCCTAAGCTGAATATTGATGTATTGATCAGCCGCTTGTGTTGCTTAAAGCCATTTGATCCTTAGGGAGTCCTAACACACACACATTTACACTTACATGTGTGTGTACGCGCACACACACACAAAGAGCATTGGGTATTGACAATTATGTCATCTTTTCTATGAGTACAATTGCTGCCAACCAGCGTTGGTTCTCGTCATATTGTGTCATTGTCTTATCAGACAGAAGCAGTGTGCTGCTACAAAGCACACCTGCCACACTTCCTTTCACTGGCATGCTAATTCAAAATCAAGACCGTAATTCCATTATGCAACATAATAGCATTGAGTCTCATCTTCTTGGCCCTCTACACAAGCTACGGCTTTGCTATCATGGAGTCGCATATCTTTGATAATGATTTTTTTTTTCTATAAAAGATTACATGATTAAATGAACATGGCCATATTATCTAAATATTGTGTCTCTTATGGGTAATGTTGATGTCGTTTACAACTGAAGTGTGTGTAGTTTTTGTTTTCTTTAAATTTAGGTGTCCATATAAACAAACAAAAAAACAATGTTTAAACCCTAGGAAACAACTTAGGGAAAAATAAATATATTTACATTAAATTTGAACCCTTGCAATCAATCCACTTGAATCAAACCTTTATTTTGAAAACTAAAATTATTTAAGTTTATTAAAATGGGAAATACATTGTCACAATAAGCAAACTAATAAAAAACCAATAGAATGGCCTGACGCTGGTGCATTTTTTGTTGTTGTTATTGACCTTTCCTTTTTACAGTCTTGTCAGATTTTAGACAGTTTTTTTGTCACTTGTTCCTATTAACTTGGGAGTTGGCGTAGTCACAGTAACTTTTGTTTCAGCTGAATCCAACTGCTTTGTTAGTTTGCAAACAAGGTTGGAAGTTAGAGATAGTGAGAATATGTTAATGCTTCTAAGGTGGCTTACGTGTAGTGCGTTACTAACAAGTTTTAGAATTACCGTGAACACTGTGAATAAAGTCTGACTGGCGGACTCTTATTTTTTATTTTTTTCTTACTTAATGCACCTTATGGTTTGGTGTTCCATATAGACATAAGCCCTGCCATTCGGAAAATGTGGAAATAGAAAGAAAATTATTATTTTTTGCCCAGTATAAGAGAAACTTGACAATTGGACTTTATTGCAACATTCATTAAATGAAGCATCTGTAACTAAATTTCTGGCAGTAATTAAAAAGGACAGAATATAAACCGTTAAAAAAAATCTATAACTTTTTACAAGATTAATGCTAGTAATTGTTTCTAGCATTAATCACACTGTCATTTTTGCCTCACTCTGTGTATATGTCTATGTTTATTTGCACTGTCAGGTAGATAAATAATCTGCAAACTTTTAAATGATTCAGCATCATATGCGCTTTATCAATCAAGCGGTGTCTAAGCAGCACAAATGTAATTAGCTAATGTGTTTGCCTGAACTCATCAGTGGAAACAATTAGCAAGGGGAAATTGATAACCCCTCTTTATCTGTCAGAGGTGGGAGAGATGGCTACAAGAGTGAACAGGAGGGTAGATAGGTGAGGAAAAAGTGAGAACAAGGTGAGAAAGATGCATATCTGAGATTCAAAAGCAATGCTTTGTAAATGGAACAAAGGCTTGAAGTCTAGTTAACAAAAAAATGTCTTATCTATTACACCTAACAATCCATCTCTCGCCCTGGCCTCCTCCCCATCTCCTCCCCGTCTCTCTTTTACTAATTGCAGCAGATGGCATTGAAGTGGCAGTCAGAGCATATTTCATCGGCAGGGAATAAAGGTAATTAGACATTCAATTTGGAGTGTAATTAATCCTACATCAAAGCCTTTATTAGTGATCGCTCGTTACTGAAACATGCCTTTCTGAGAGGCTCAATAATAGCCTCTTCGTCAGGGGATCAGCGCTAAGAGGGAAATCAAACAGGGTTAAACAAAAGCCATTGTTCCATTGGAAGAGGGACGAAGACAAATGAGGTGTTGAATCTCTGGTTTGACTCAGTCCTTTACACACATTTTCCAACTTAAAGCTGTTTTTCCGGTTAGAGGTCTTAACTGTTCAAACTGTGGCTTAATGTGATTGCCTCCTGTGTCAGTGCTTTAGCACTTCAATTCCCTCCAAGTCCAGGGTTGGCATTAAAAGAATCTAAATGTGGAACTCTGTTGATGGCATATCCAGTCCATGTGTTTGAGTCTTATCGTCTCTGTATCCTTTTTTGCTTTTGGATCACAAATGTCCACCACTGCAGAATACTTATTGAGAAATCAATTTAAATTTATGGTGAGTATTTTATAGGACATTCAGTTTACACACCAGCTGACAGTTTACCCTTTTTTAAATGGAATTTGAATGGGAACTATGTTTTTCAGTGGCCCTAACATATGGGTTAGATCAGAGGTGGGCCAACTATGGCCCGGGGGCCGTTTGCAGCTGTTAAAGTATTTAATGTGGCCCGCCAAACTGGAATAAATTATATTGATATTCCTTGTTATTGTTTTATTTTCCCTGTAATTCTGGTGCACTACAAATAAATTGACCTTTTAGGTACAGGAAGTTATTCTGCATCCATGTGATGTTGGAAGATTTGCTGCTTTACTGACGTCCATGTGTGTTTCACAAGTCGGACGGGCAATTTTTCAATTATTTCAACACCACACGAATGCAGCATTTCTCTAAAATGTGTTTTTCACTGTGGGACATCAACACTTTGGTACTTAAATAAGAAAGAAAGCTACAAAATTGGATACAAAAAAAAAACCTTCCAAATATTTTGTTTTAAAAGATACATATTAATTTAGTATATATTTACTTCTGTCAAAATATAGAACTCTTTTTGACCCACGAATCAAAAGGCTTGCTCACCCCTAGGTTGTTCACTGGCTATCCATGACCAATGCAACTAAGCTACAGAGCAGTTTTTGACTTAATCCTCCCAATAAAATTGTCCTAGCTACTTTGTCAGAGTTTCACCCCATCAGTGCTTAATATTATGTACTGTTTGACCTTGCACACTGAGGTACTTATGGGGTATTTATGAACTAAAAATGGGTTCCTTTGCGTTTTACCCCTTCTTTTTTCATCAATGTTCTAGTGCACTGGTCCTTTAGATGTTTGTAGAACATAGTTGAAGTTGCTCTCTTTAATGGGCACACTGAACAATGCTCACTCTAGAATAGCTGTGTTTTAAGTTTTGATGTAAAACAAAAAAGAAAATGTCCTTTTTATTTGCATAATACAAGAATGAACATGACCCAACTTTAGATTTAAAATTCAAACTAATGACAACATTTCCTTACAGATAGAGTTGCATTGTTGTCCACTGAGATTTCTACCAAATCAAAAATTCAAAACCCACAAACATCAAGTGATTCTACGGTATGATATGATGAAATTGGTTGTAACAGGCTTCAGGTGTACTGTATCCTGTTTCGTAGTTGTGAAATTTGTTCTTTGAGATGACCCCAAGAAGGGATTCAAATTCAGCTGTCGAGAGGTGTTACTTGAGAAATTCTCGTAGCATAAATGATTGCATGCAGAATTAAGTTGAGGGATTGAGAAGACAGACAAAAATTTTTCTTTCAATCTTTATTTACTTTTTATCCTGATTTTTTGTTTGTGTTTTCTTTTCCAATCCATCACAGTGTGCATATGGTCTCTGAGAACACAATTTCCTAAAACAGAGGACCCAACTTCCAATTCATATCAGCCTATGAAAAGTAAAACAACACCTTCACACTCAGATATTTTCAAAAATGCATGTATATCTTGCAAAATCAACTTTTTTGAACTTTTAAGATTATTATAATGTTAATTAAATGTTAATCTGATGAAAAACAAAGCGTTGTTTTGCTCCGTTAAAGCATTTTTAAGTATTCCTTTAAAAAACCTTCACTCTGAGCACCAGCCCCTCCTAAATCTAGGTTGACGTCATGAAATGGAACAAAAAAAAATCAAGTCATCTTACTTCCGGGTAGGAAAATGAGCTTGTGAAAATAACTTATATTTCATAAAACATTGTTCTTTCCTCTGCCAAAGGTAATATAGTACCTTACATATGGATATAGTTTACCCCCTGGCTCAATATATGATTTGTGTGTTATAAAACGACAACAAAGAACTAAAAAATAAAACATTTTTTTTTTAATTTGCTACTTTGCAAGAGAAAAATAAGACCAGTATAGAATGAAAATAAAGGTCTCCTCACGATTGAAGACAGATATAACTCTGGCAAACTAAGAGACATGGTATGGAGGAAATTGATTGACAGGATAATCAGCCAATAAGGACGCTGAACATAGTGCACTGTATAAAAATAAATAAATAAACATGCCAAACTGCACTATAAATGTGCAGAACAGGGAGATCACGAAAGGCGAATCGTGATATGATGAGGGACCATTGTTCCTAACCGTAGATTTTCATCTTTCCATTGAAAGGTTCTTATTTACTGTGATGACAAAGTCATTGCATATTTTGTAAAATAAGCTACAAGATAAAGTAGGGAATTCTTTTTACTATTGCACAAAAAGGTATTAAGTACGAAAATACAAACTTCAGCAAGACAGTAATCAGTCATAGTCTATTCTCATGTTTCCCTTTTTTTCCATTTCTTAAATTGCCTTTCCCACTTTCTTTGTTGTTTAATTTACTTTTTATCCCTTAATCATAGAAGTACATTTGGGGCAACAGGCATGGCATAAACTGAGCTCTGCAAGTATATTAAATTACTTTTGTGCACAGACAACACATAGGCACAAACCCAGATATTTTACAAGGTACACTGACATGTACACTCTCGCACAGCCCATCCTGTCAACTAAATTATGTTGGAAAGGCACCTCCAGTCAGAGACAAACCTTATTTTATAAATCCCTCATTGCCTCATTCTTTTATTCCTCACATCCTCGTGTCAGTTTTGCATGTGAGTTCTGTTCTTTTCTTGATTCTCTCACCTGACTCTCCCTACCAATCAGTACTAAATTTAAATCCCCTCTCGAGGACATACGGAAGTACACCTGAAGCATATTTCAGCCAGTTTCATCATGCTCACCACAACACTGCTTGATGTTTATGGGTCCAGCCTGTTTGGTTAGAATTGTATGCATTTGTATGTCCCAGTGTGACAACATTGCACCACTTTCTTTCCACTTACTTAGAAAAGTTGTCATTAGCCTGTATTCAGTCTCTCAAACTGTGTCATGAAATATTTAAAAGGAAAAGTTAGGGCAAATGTCTCAGAAATGCCTGCCATGGGATAAAAAGTACATGAGCAACCCAAACAGTGTGGCTCAAGCAAGTTGTTTTTTTTTAAAGCTCACATTGTAAAGTTTTTTTGCCAGATAGTTGGAATTCATTTTGATAAGATGAAGAATAAACAAATTTCTATGAAAAATGTTACTTTAAAATGAATCCATAGTTTTGCAAGTCATTAAAAAAAAGCAGTTTTCTTTTTATATAAGCAAGATCACACAATTATTGAAAAGAAAAAAAAGAATTGTGATAACCTGAAATGTGAAGGCAAAGTCAAATATTTCCCCAGACCAATTATTTCATTTTATTTTAGAAAAAAAGCTCTATTTTGGAAATTGTTCTCTCTGTCATTTTCTCTCAGTTGCAGCCTATTTAGTAGGAGTGAGAATTGAGGGGATGTGCAGTTTGTCATTTGGCCACTGAGACAGATACTAAGAGTTTTGGCTATGACTTATTTGAGCTAATGGTCCAGAACATTGTGAGCACCCTCACACCCAGAGGCAATTTCATAGAGGCATTGGGCCGGTGCAAAAGGCCCAAAGTCTACCTACCTCCCTGGTCAACACACATCCCAGGCCAACAGGAGTGCACACCACAGCATTCACCTCACACATCTACACGTGTGCAAAGAAGTTACAAAAACACATTTCTAGCTGGATGTGTTTGTGTTGCACAAAAAGTTTGCAGGTTAAAACTGATAAATTCCACAAATAAAATAAGGACGCTAAAGAAAGGGAGGAGTAATAAGACTGTCAGACATAAGCAGAGACTGTGTGTGATTCCTATAATGAAAAAAGAATATGGGAAATATAGAGGAGGAAAAAGATGGACAGGCATATCAAGAGAAGGGAAATGAATACAAAAGGGAAGACAAGGACTGCTGCAGGCAGGCCAGGTGATGCGGAAAAAACATCAAGACAGAGATCTGTGATTAGATTGTCTGACTACATTTCTGCATTGATTTGGTGGCTGAGAAACAAGCTAATTCTTTTGAAACCCTCAGACAGTTTAGCACAACATTTAGATGGTGCAAAATCTCAGCAAGAGGGTGACTAGTCAGTTCTTTGGTCCTAGGGTGACCGAAAAAAAAAGGACGTTTAAAAAAGGTTATCACCATTAAAACACATGTAATCTAATTGTAATCATCAGCATCATAAAATTAAAGAAAAACTTTTAATTTGGTTGATTGAGATGGTATTTCAGTTCCAAGAGGTGGAGTGCCTACCCGTCGTGCAGGAGTAAACAGAGTAGGATGACATTATCATACATTTATATTAGAATAAATTAAAACCTAAAGAAAAGGGTAATAAACATTTGCATGGTAAAGAAAATTAGTGATGAGATGTTAAAATTGCAAAAAAAAAAAGATTCAGTTTTATACCTAATCATCAAGCTATAGAGAAGTTTAGGCAACTATGTTTTTTTTTTTTTTTTTTTTTTTTACTAAATGTTCTCGATTTTAGAAACTTGGCACTCTCTTTTTCAGATGGGTCAATTGTGTTTCTTTAATACATTTTCTAATTGAATAACTGCTATTTTTCAACAATTGTATTTCTTGGGGAACACACAAACCTTCACAGAGAAAATCCAGCTGCTTGACCCTGGACCAAGTCAGACAATGTCTGTCACTATTGTAATGATGTCAAAGTGCTTCAAGGTTTTTGTGTACAGGCAGATTTTTATTCAGTGTATTAAGAAGGCAATGAAAATAGGTGAAAATGGCATTGAGTATAAAAGTTTTCTTTTTTGTTGTTTTTTGGTTTATTGTTCTGCTGTTCATCCTCATTTTTTTTCCAGAGTATATTTCTTATTGCTGCACAATAATGTTTGACAAAAACAGCTTATAAGTACACCGTTTTAAAGGACGAACAAAACTTCTTCAAGTTAAACTCTAAAACATTCTAAGATGGTCAGAGGGAACTTAAGGGCTTCTCTGTTGTCATCGCCAACGTCATCACACACAATGTTGAGTGAGGTCTTCCTAATACAACCAGACTTCTCTGATGGGAAACAAAAAAAACACCTTCTGGAATAGAGATTGAGCAAAATGAGTAGCATTTTTAAGAAACAGGCAATTTCAAAATTTTGTAAGCTGGGATAAGAGGAAATAAACAGGGATATATTAGGTCTGCTTAGTTTTTATTCTTCCCATTGTGTTCTGGTCTGCAAGTTATAAGATTTAATTAGATGGTTTTGAAACACTACAGGGCATGTCCTTGCAGTGGTCAGAACAGAGTCCACTGGAGCTACAGAATACATCCATTTTTATTTTTAGTTACTAGCACAAATCTCTTAGAAGTATTTACACTAATGAGGTTTCACAAAACCCTGGTTGACTTATTTGTACCCGTAACCTAAAGAGGCTGGTGACTGAACAAAAGACAGTTTTGAGTTTTAGTTTTCATAAGTGCCCCATGGCCTTGATGAAAATGATTATACAGAGAGTTTTATTGGATTATTTAGATGCTTTAGATGCAAAAAAAGGAACAACATGTCTTTAAGAAGGCAGATTTTAAGGAACAACAATTGCCCTGAATCAATTTATTATTAACACAAAACAATGTTCTGCTTTTAAATATTTACTAAAGCTATTGTGCAATTTTTTTGTGCAACATAAATTCTTGTATTACATTTCCAAGGAATTGTCTTGTAAATAGAAACACCTAATATACATTTTAGCAGTTTTATGTAAGTTTTATGCAGCAGTATTTCACACAACATTTCCACACTTGTGCTGCATAAATAAGAAAAACAAGCAAACACAATTAAAACAATTAGCATGCGGTGATGTGGTTAGGCAGGTTTAAAATTAAGCATTAATAAAGAATGTAAACCACACTAGGAATCCAGTCCAATCTTGTATAAAAGTTTACATTAACCTTTGCTTGGGATATAAACTCTATATTGTCTTTTATCGTAATGTCTGCTGCTCAAAACAAACATGCCCTCCGTTGAATGAAGTTTCTTACCTTGTATGCACTTGCCCTTACAAATACAAACAGCGGCGTGCAATACGAACCATACATATGACCCTTGAGCCAGCTTTGTACAGGATTTGTGTGTGCCTATCAAAGCTAAGGCCACTCGAGATACTGAGAAAAAAGCCTATACACACAGCCGCATACACACACTTCAGCAGACTTTTTACACTGAACAACAACAACTCAATCAAAAGGTCAAAGGACAGATATACCCTAGGTTCATGTAAAGGTTATAGCACCTATATAGTTTTTTTTTATTTTGAAACTTCATAAATAAAGATTTTATCTATGAAGGCTGCACACAACTCTTGATCTGAAATATTACACATCTTCTGTTTTCATTTGATTCTGTGTGTCTTGAAGTCCTACTTGATCATCTTTTAATTCATTAAAGGGTTCCCAGTGGTCTTTTAACTATGATTATTAACTATGATTATGCAAAATAAAAAAAAAATCTGGGTTGTTTTCTAGAACATAGTTTCTGCAGAGCGGCAGTACTTCATCAGAAATTCACCTCTAAGTTGTGGGCAGGGCTATGGATGCTAAGTAAGCGCCAATCCGTTTTACCCATCTGATTGCATATTCTCCCCCAACCTAACATGACTGGTGCAACAAGAATGGTGAGCAATATCAGAGCTATCCAGCTGCATAGTTTTAAACCAGATGCCCCAAAACTGAGATTTACATGAGTCTGTTTGTCCTCAAGTGGATTCATCAAAATGGAATGGAGCAGGGAGTTTGTGGCTTGCTGTAGCGGCTTCTGTGTCACACCTACCTACAAGCTTTTTCCACCCGCATTTTTGCGCCTCCTCCTGATTCACAGAAAGTTGAATACAAAAATACTTAAAAATGCAATTTTAAGCTTTATATTCCTTATAAACATCCTGCATCATGAGAAGAAATGCCCCCAAAATATGTTGGAACCAAATTTGAATTGCAGTGGTTCTGTAAGTGTTTCCAACTTATGGTTTTTGCAACATTATTAGTTGTATCCAGTGCAACACCATTAAAAATGTGTCATTCAGTGAATCACATAAGATTCACAAAGATGAGCAGAGATGAAATGTCATCTCATGAGGAAAACAAAAAAAAAAAGGTCACAGTTTCTGAACAATATGGCATCTTAAAGCGTTTTAACGGTAGGGTAAGGGTAGAGGTTTTTTGGCCAATAATACACAGACATTAGGGTTTTCTTTGTTTTCCTATAGAGTTCTATCAAATGGGGATCTATGTTTTTAACAGAGATTTGTTTCCTTATCTTTGGCTTACAACAACACACCAACTATACGGATTTCATGATAATAAGTTAGTGGAAAAAATAATATTGCTTTTAAGCATACAGTAGTTGCTAACCTATAGAGTAAGAGAAAGCCCAACACAATGGTGAATTGTTTTTATTGTCATACAGTATTTTAATTGGCAAACTCAAAATTCTTTTATAAGTTTAAACTGGAGAAATGGAAGAAAAACTTTGCTCATGGCATCTATTAACTTTTGATATCACTGAGCTACTGCAAAAAATAAATTAATCCTACCAGGCATTCCATGTTGCATTAGAATGATTGTTTCTTTGTGCATTTTGGGGTTTATCTTCATGTTTTTTTTACCCTCAGCCTGGAAAGGTCATAGTACCTCATCCTGCTGACATTTAGAGCATTGATAATATTCCCTCACATATCAATTTCACCTATTTTCTCATCATTCTCGTTTCCCCCTAGCAGAAAATGGAATCATTTGTGCTTTCAGCAATTTGTTATTGATTGGGAGAGCTCTGGAAATAGAGGGTTGCCATTATGGCAATGCTGCAGCTACAGTTAAATTGAGTTTTAAGCAGGTCTGCAAATGTATCATTTCACAGCCATAACACAAAAGCTTTCAAATCCATGAACCTCAGGATGGATCAAATGCCTAAAAATACGAGAATCCTCCCAATATTAAGAGCTATTAGAATTTTTTGTTGTTAAGAGGTTTTTCTGTAAAATGTGACATCATGTGGCTTCATTTGAAAGAAACCATAGTTAGGATTGATTGGTCGACCAGCATCAGGCTTATTTAAACTGTAACAAAGTGTAAAAAAAAAAAAAAAAAATCAAGCACTTCATGTTATTTTTTTTGTCTGGAAGCATTGAGTAATGGAATACATTTTTGAAACCATTGTTATATCCTAATATAGTAATGATGTCCAAAGGTACAATGGAAACAATTGCGTTTATACAAAAGTGTCATGACTAGTTACCTGTATAAAATATACTACAAGTACAGTTGATGGTCACATAGAACTACTGAAGTATTGCCTCCCCCCACTCCCCAACACACACACATGCACACTCAAGGGACGGAGACAGTATAACTGCTCCAGGCTTGGTCTTCCCCGCATCATCCCAGCTCTTCTGCAGTTGAGATACTAAAGAAACCAAGAGTGTTCGCCACTTCTTCTCTCCACCTATAAATAATGCTGCCCTAATCCTAATAATGAATTAATAATTACCCCTCTTTTTTCTCTTTCTTTTTCGGCTTCCTTTTGTTGTTGTTGACCAAGGAGCTGGAAAGCTTGTAAATTAGTAACAGTCCTACAGGCCTCCCTTACCGGAGCAATGTCCTACTGTTAATTCCTTGGAGAGGAGTTGCTGGCTTTTTATGGTTTGTGAAATAACAACTGACCCCCCACTGCCTTATGGTCGGATGGCCCTGAATCCTTCTACTCTGGTTGCTGTCAGTGGTCTGAAGAGGAGAGGCAGCGCTGACTGTCAGACACAGACAAAGTTCATTCATTCATTCCTCATCTAAACCTGCTTAGTCCTGGTTAGGGTCACAGGGATGCTGAAGCCTTCTCAGCTATTGACAGGCAGAGAGGGGGTCCATTCCTCAGTGCATCGCAGGGCCATAGGCAAAGATCATAATCTATTTTTTTATTGCCTAAAATACTACTTGTACACAACGATTGTCCTCAAAGTATCACACAGCATTAGAAACTATCATTATTGTTTTAAACTACTGCATGCAAAGTGGGGATCAAACGGTTACATCAACAAACAAGTAAAACTAAGGTACAGTTTTATTCTGTCTACTCATAACAGATAAGACAATGATTAACAAACCAACTGTCCATGTTTCAAAGGGTTTACACAGTTAAATCTGGTTATAAAGCTAAAGCAATTCAATGTCATAAAAGAAATTACAGTCACAGTTTGCAGAAAAATATGATGATACCTCACATTTGTCCTGGGTTTACAATGTCTGAAAAATATGCTGCTCTTCGCATATAACAGCTCTACTAAATAGATACAAGAATCCTTGCAGAAAATCTATTTTAATGACAAAATAGCAACGCAAACTTGACTCTGCAGAGAAGCATAATTTACAACGATACTTCAGCTTGTGATGAGTAAATAGCACTGCCCATGATTTCTTCAGCAAGGCATGACATTTAACTGAATGACACACTATTGTTCTCTGTTTTCTAAAGTCTTACAACTGTCTGCTCTAGATGCTATGAAACTTATGCTGAAGTTGTTATCGTTGCTTCTGAAGATTAAAGAAGCCTGAATTATGGAGAACCTTATGTCTCTAAGAGCCCAAACCTTGTTGGTAAGAAGAACCAGTTGTTGGAGGTTTATTTTGTCTTTCAGGTCTCGTCACGCCTACCAATCTATCTATCTATCTATCTATCTATCTATCTATCTATCTATCTATCTATCTATCTATCTATCTATCTATCTATCTATCTATCTATCTATCTATCTATCTATCTATCTATCTATCTATCTATCTATCTATCTATCTATCTATCTATCTATCTATCTATCTATCTATCTATCTATCTATCTATCTATCTATCTATCTATCTATCTATCTATCTATCTATCTATCTATCTATCTATCTATCTATCTATCTATCTATCTATCTATCTATCTATCTATCTATCTATCTATCTATCTATCTATCTATCTATCTATCTATCTATCTATCTATCTATCTATCTATCTATCTATCTATCTATCTATCTATCTATCTATCTATCTATCTATCTATCTATCTATCTATCTATCTATCTATCTATCTATCTATCTATCTATCTATCTATCGATCTATCGATCGATCACTTGATCCATCTAGTCATCTATTCATCTGTCCATTTATCCAGACAGACAAAGAGATGTACAGAAAAACACATTAATTCAATTCAATTTTATTTATATATCCCAGTATTCCAACAGAAGGTGTCTTAATGGGCTTCAATTGTATAAGAACATGAAATCAGTCATAAAATTCAATAGGTAATTACTAAACTAAAGTAAACAGACAAGGCTAAACTGAGCAGCCATAGCCTTTGACCCTCCTTCTCAGTAAGGAAAACCCCTTAAGAAAAGGATTCCAAGAAAAAAAAGGAAAAAACTGAGGGATGTCCACATTAAGGAGAGATCCTGTCCCAGTACGGACAGGCAGTGTCTTCTCTAAGAGAAGAATGGGCTTACAGTATCTAACTATAACTACATGTTTGAATAGTCCAGGAGATGAACATTATCCAGACATTAAGGGTGCAATGATTAATCAACTTAGTTTATTAATGATTTAATCTTCTACAATTAAACCAGATCAATCTGTCTGAGATAAATTGTTAATTATAGCAATATGGGAAAATACCATTTGGATTAGGGCACAGTAGGTTTATTTTACTTTAACACATACATGTGTGTTTGTTTTTTATGTGTATAATATTGTTTTGATTAGTGAAAATTAGCTTATTGGGATGGTTTTTATGTACTGTCCATTTTCTTATCTACCTCGTCATACTTTTATCTAAAGGTGTGTTGTGGGTGTTTGGATGTTGACTGCCTTCAAAGTGTGTGTGTGTGTGTGTGGGAGAGAGAGAATTCATGAAAGAAAGAGAATACCAGACTCTTAATGATCCCTCCAGAGAGGGTTTGCTCTGTGTGTGTGTATATGTGTGTGTTAGTGCGCAACACTGAGGCCTGGACAGGGAAACATGGGGAAATTAGCTATCTCTCTCAATAACCTCCGATGAAAGTCTGCCTCCTACCCACTATTCTGTCACTGGCTCCTCAAGACAATAGGCCAATTAGACCGAACCCAGCTAAGGGCCAATGCCCTGTGTGAGTGTGTTTGGGTATGTGAAACTGAGAGTTAGGGCGAGGTAGAAACGGAACTGCTAACATGGATTCTTACTCCTTGGTTTTTTGATACATGTCATTTTTTCTTTACTTCAAAAGTTAATGAAAAAAGTTTAAATTTAAAACCAATACTTTAACATCATGTAAAGTGAATATGAACGAACAGGATGAGTTTCGAAAGTCTCTGTGTTAACTAACAGAGTGAACACTATTTTATGTTACAAGGAATGTTTCTGAAACAGCAACCTTAAAGCTGAAAAAGTATTGGCGGCATTAACAAACGAAAGACAAAAAAATAAATCAAACCTGTAATGATTTCTCTTCACTTCGTAAGATTTATTTTTTTTTACACTTTTTTTAAGGAATACATTGAAATGAAAAAAGAAAAAAAATCAATTTGCCCTGGTTTCAATTTTTTTGTTGCAATGACCAAAGACGCCTTTCAATATTCTCAAAGTTTAAAAACAAAAATACCTTCTTTCTTTTCCTCTTTTTTTTCTTTTTGTTAATTAAGAGCACTTATTTAAATTTCGTCAAGACTTGACATGACTGACCATTTTAGGAATAAACAGACACTAAAGAAACTACAATCATGCTATTTCTAATTAGGTTTGACCAAAACAAATCGGCATTTAAATATTAGTGGGTAATTTAAACCTAAAGGAAAAAATTAAGAAAACTTTAAATTAAAGGTATCGTTTTTGGCATGAAGCCTTTTGAGACTACTATTGTTGTAATATTGGGCTAAATAAAAAAAATTGAATTAGCCCCTACAGAAGCAGAATTGATTTATTTTTTAATTCAAGTTAGTTTATAATACTAGATTTTTAGCATCAACAAGAAATTATATGTGCTACTAACAACAGAGAATTGTTAAAGTTCATTTTTAGGCTTTATAATAAAATTCAAGGTCAAAAAAGGGATTGACAACAAGTGCCTTAACTCAGACCTGATAAAGACAGAGAAGGGGATCAGGTTATAGTCTGATAAGGACAGCTCAGCTTTTAGGGTCTTCACAACCATACTATTTAAGCTCTTTTTCAACTTTTTGAACTGAGGCTGCTAAAGCAGCTAAACTACAGCAGCAGGGGACCAGTGGATTAAGTTTATCCGTGATATCCAAAGTTGTTGTTGGATTCTCTGCTTAACACACCTGTGCAACATCACAAAATGAAGAGGAAATTGGGCAGTGCCTTTATATTGGATCTTGAACTATGATGCTGAATAGAATAATGAAATATTCTAACATTACTTAAATGGCGTGGTAAAATTATTGGAAGAGTTTAAGAAATTAGTTTGGCCATTTTATCAAATTGGCTTTATGCAGCAAAACATTCATATTGGATTTAGAGAAGATGATTACATTTTTGTGTTCTGTCATTTTCAGTATAGATCTAAACTTACAAGTCTGCTATTTCTAAATGAAAAAAGAATCTGCAAAAGAAGAAAGCATATCACATTTTAAAACTGTTTTTATTTTACAAAACATTTATTTCAAAAGTTTGATTGGTTTTTTATACATACCACTATTTATATTTATTAAAAAGAAGCTAATTTACTGAATGTAACAATGTCCCATTCTATGATATAAACTTTACAACTAATGCTTTGTCAGTAGGGCAGGAAATCAATTTGACATCAGTGCTAACAGCTAATATCCAATCAGGGTTTACTCAGGGTTACACATAAATACATATATATCTCACCGCAGGTTTTACAAAAGCCCAAATCATGCATCATTACTGGCCTGCCATGTTAAAAAAAAGCCAAATTGAAAGTTGAGCATACCTGTTTTTTTCACACTCTCTCCACTATGGTCATGAAATGCAAATATTTATAAAAATTAAATTAGGTTTGGGTCCTGCATCAGAAAAAGGGCGACTAATCTAAATTAGTTTAGCACATTGGTAACCTGATGACAGATCAGAAGTAGAAGAGAAGAGGGACAGATGAATGGACAGGCACCTGGATGAGTGTTCAAACATGAAAAATGAAAACATGGGAACATTGCTGTTTGAGGTAGCTAGAATTATTAATGTTAATCTGTAAGGATTGAAATATGTCTGATTAATATTAAAACCATGTCCTGCTTGTTCTATGTATTTCAAAGAAATACAAAAAAACAATTTCATTTTATTTGTTTTTTAACTTTGATTACCAACTACGATTGCAACAAATCCTTTTTCTATTTGTAATCCTATAAAGGTTGTTGAGTTTCTTTCACAAATCCATACAGATCTTCAGATGATCATTTAAACAGATTTGGAAGTTTTATGACCCTTTTTTGAGAGCTAAACCTATAAGTAATAAAATAGCTAAGATGTCGCTGAGATTTCAGTTGGAAAAATAAAAATAAATCAAATGGGCAACGACGATGCAGACAATGATGCTTTTAACATGTTATAACTATCTGATTACTATGCTAAAAGGTGAAGAGCATGTTTAATTTCAAACCAGCATCAAAATTGTGCTTTTTTTTTAGTTGAAGGACATCAACTGTCTCTTGTTTTCTCTCTTTTTATTAGTTGCCCCCCCACCTTCTTCTCTGAGAATCTTTGCTTATCTATTCATTTCGAAACTCATACTTTGCTTGAGATGCTCAATTAAACGGCATACATAGGGGAGTCGACGACAAGGTAGGACGTTTGTAATCAAGCATATTTATTTTCTTTAATCACTCTGGGGACCTGGAGACCTCAGGAGGCACATCAACAAGGATACATGCAAATGTATTCGTGCAGATGTGCATAAACTCTCAAATACAAGTTGGAAACAATCGTTTCCTTATGCATGCAATGGAGAGACTCACACACAAATGACATTCTGTTGTTGAACTCAATCAAACCTTGACTTGGATACCCTGTTACCATCACTTTTATCCTCATCTATCGTCTTCTGACTTTAATCCCTAATATGAATAAGTTTATAGTTACGGTTGCCCTTTCTTTTTATTTGCTGCTCAGTAGATCAACCAAAGCAAAACAACTAATACTTAGTTTCTTTAAAGGCATTTTAAAATATAATGGATACTTTGGACATGTATGTACAATGTAATTTTTTGTGGATGCATTTCAAATATAGATAAAGAGTGCAGTATACTTGGATATAACCTCTTCTTGATTTATGCTTTTATCTAAAAATAAGAATAATATGCAACATATTCCAGTTCAATCTTGACTTCTTTTCTTTTAGTGTTTGACATACAGGCTCCACACACAAGCAGGCACACACACACTTTCAATCACACTTGTGTTTTAGAGCAGGAGTTATTTCTCCCAACTTGGACGAGAGGTAGTCACACGCAAATACACCCCTCAGTCACTTAATCTCCGGTCGCTGTCAGTAATCATATATATGAGTGAACAAGACTGAAAGGTAAGAAATAATTAGAAATATTCCCAGTGGCTGCTTTGTGACTGAGACTCAGTGGAACTTCACTTTTAATTAAGACAACGAGAAGGACACACCAAGGCCCGTGCAAGTACACACACACCAGCAAGGTTCGCATTCACACTCTGCTTTATGTATACGCAGCCGTTTCCACGTATATGGACACACACACTAGTGACACGCTATTGCATGTTCTCAGTGAGCAACAGGGGAAATAAAAGCTTGGTTAAACAGGGTTTAGTGCCATCCAGTACCAGGAATGAGTCTATATTCGGCAAAAGCTAAGGGTGTTAGGGGTGGGTGTGTATTTGGATGTAATGGGATACAGTCCATGTTTTATAAGAAATTTAATTAACAAGCATGATTTGAAAAGTAAGAGAAAACATGATGGTTAATGTCATTATGACAGCGACCCATCTTGTTATTTTTTAGTAAAATTAATCTCTATTTATGGCCTGGCTTCTCAAATATCTTATATGACAGCTCCTGCACTTGCGTGCATCAGCTATCAGTGAACATTTGTGGGAAAGTCTCTTATGTGTGTTTTGATGTCCAGAGACTGGAACACATACATGTTCACACATGGGCAAAATCTCCAGCTCATTTAGTGTCATTATGGGAAGGATTCTCCCACATTTTCTTTTGTATGATGGCCGTTAACTCTCCAGTACATTATCTTGCTCCCATCTGCTAATGACAAAGTAGACAAAGAGAATAATCAACACTCTTCTTCATATCTGCTGCCTTCTTCCTTCTTTCTATTGTGTATGTGCTCTTCCATCTCTTACTCCCCAGTCGTTTGGACAAAATCAAGGGATTTTTCTTTTTTTTGTACGTGTGTGTGTTTGTGCATATGTGTGTATGTTTGAGTGGAGGAGAGGAAAGCTTATGCTCTTTTCAAATGTATATACCAGCTATCTGGCAAGTCTGCCTCTGTGCATATTTTCCTTTATGAGTGTGTGCCAATGTGTGTGTGCATCTCTGTGTTTGTGTTTCTGTGCATGAAGTTCACAGACAAGATGCAATAATTGAAGGCCCTCCTGCCGATTTCACACAATCAACATGGCCACACTGAAGGTGATGAAAGTGAATCAAGGATTGAAGGGAGAGTTGGTTTGAAAAAGCCTTTCAGAGAACCACCCTCTTTCCCCCACACACCTCAATTATCCCCACAATAGCTTATTAATGCTATACCCATCCTTACTGCATTCCATGCTTTTTATTTCCTTTCTTTTGCCACTTTCCACATCACAGGACCACACAGCGTTGTACTCGTGTTACCTTACGCCTCATATCTTAATATCAAACTCCATCATTGCTCTTACCTCAGCGTTCCTCTTGCGTTCTATCTTTGTCCTTCATATTTTTTTAAAACCTAGTGTCCTTTGCCTATATATATATATATCTATATCTGCCTAGATCTCCGCCATTGTCACCCTCTGTCTCTTTTCTCCCCCCACCTCACACTTCTGGTCATCCCATCACTCCCTTTTTTTTTTTTTTTTAATCCTTTTTAATGAAACTGAAGACCCGGCTGCCTGTGGAGGTGATCCTCATTCGCTAGTCCCAGTGTGCTCTGATTGTCTCCCTTCAGAATGGCTCAGGAGGGAGATGAGCAGGATAGATGAGTCTGAATGGGCACAGTTGCTGTGATTCATATAATGGTTCTGTTACCCTATTGCCATGGCCCTTCTTGCCCTCTATCTTTTGCATAGATGATATGATTTAGATAACTGAGCCTTGCAGTAAATAGAAGCATATTGTCTAAAACAGAGGAGGCGATGGGTCAATAATTGTATTTTATGTGATCACAACATATATGTAAAGCCAATTTGTATATGTTTAGGCTTTTGTAAGTAATTGAAATGAGGAGTTGTGGAGAAAGGGAAAAAAAAAACAGGAATAGAAGAATTTTCTGTATGTTACAATCCACAACACGTTAGTCTGCATTTAGCTGGAGAGAAGTTTCAGAATCCCAGCAACATGGGGGCAAAAATATTGAATCAGTGCTTTTGCCGCCTCTTGGAAGCAGGGTTAGCGTTTGATGCTGCAAAATCGGATGTAAGTGAGAGGAAAAGGAAAATATGAACAAGGAAACTATTACACTCTCCCTCCAACCCCTCCCTTTCAGTCTCCCCCTACCCTTTGCTTTCCTTCTGTTTGTCTTTCTTTCCCCTCTCTTTTGGCTGCTTACCGCTGTCATTGTCTCATTTAGCCTGTCTAAAAATATAGTCTTCCTCCCTAGATGTAAAGGGGGGAGAATTTTCGACACGTGTGTTACCTTTTCATCTTAGAAAGCAGGGAGAGGAATCTTGGGGGAAATCAGGTGTCTTAATGACAGCCGAGTGTGCACTATGGGTAATGCCGAGTGCCGGCATTTGCAGTACATGCATTAAATTATTCACATCAAAAACTCATTGTTTGTTACCTGACAGAGCTGCAGAGAGAGGTGGAAGGATGATGGAAAAGCATGATGAATTAAACATCAGGAGAATGGAGTGCCTTCGAGAGAAAGAGAAGCAAACGGAGTGAGGAGAAACGAGTAGAACATAAGATGCATTCAAATTGGATGTTTGGAATCTAAAGATGTACTCTTGTCTTTTGAGAGTAGCGAGGGAAAGTTAAAAGAATGTGTATGTATTTACATCTGCGATTTTATGATAATGGGATAGACTATTTGTACTACCCGCCTATTATCCTTGCCACCAATGAAAGGTGGGTAAAAATGTAAATCAGGAAGTCAAAACAGGAAATGGGAAATGTGAGACAGGAAAGCTTCTCAGACATTCATAAATTCAAATATGATCCATTGAAAACACCACAGAATGAGTTTCTGATCCAATAGAGACCCAGGATAGAAACTACTGTTGTAACACACTCAAATATTAACAAAAAAACATTTTTCCAACTTGTCTTAACTTGTTGTTGATGGTGGTTAGCAGGGTGAAAAACATGTACAGTAAAATTTCAACACTAGTAGTGGTTAAAGAAAAAAAGTTAGCAAAAAAAGGTCAATGTGGAAAAATAGTGAAATGCTATATAATGACAGCAAATTAATGAATAATACAAGGCTTTTTTTTTTAAAATTATTGGTTTACATTTATTTTTGCCAAGGAAACTTGACACCAGATGAGTAAAAAATGCCATTTTGAAAAACCAGCCAACCTTGTAGGAACTAGACCACACGATTGTGATAGGGATGCAGTACAAGTGATGCAATGGACGATCGCTATGAAGTATATAATTTTGGTGTGATTATGTTCCAGTTGCTTGCAACCCCCTACAGGATAAATAGTGTTGCGTAAAGAGAAATCATGGAAAATATGCCATTAAAATAACTCTCTTTGTCTATTATAATGAGAAATGTTAGTACATGACAATCATTTGCACTTCTTTCAAAAGTGTAAATGGAACAAACAAAACTTTGCAATGTTAAAAGGAAGTCCATACATAATAAAAAAGGTGCAAAGTTGGCGCTATAGTTAGCAGCTGTGAGAGAATTGATTGTGATGAGAAAAGACGTTAGCACCAAGTCAAACAAATTAATGTTTAAGTATTCTTTAAAAATAGATTAGATTTAATACTTCATGAAGTACAATGATAATAGCTTGTTTCACAGAAACATAATGTAGCACTTAACCATGTTCTGTAATTAATACATTATGCTAAACTGTGTTATGTTAATTTCTGCTGGAAAAATTAAAAATACATTATACAACTAGTTGGAATGTGTTTTCTCTTGATTGGAGAGCAGAAAGCAAGATGGTTAGAGCAAGGGGGGGGAAAAACACATGCATTTATCAAAGGGTGATTAAGTTTAAGGCAATGATTCACTAAATATTTAACAGCTTTGCTTGGTGCAAAGTATATCATGAATTATAGATGGTGAGGATGAGCATGTCTTAGCGTAGGACAGTATTTAAAGACTTAAGCTACAATGAAGGAAGAGCAATTACCATTGTAATAAATGAGAGTGGAGGGGAAAAAAAGGCGGCCTATTCGTTATTTCTAATTAATTTCTGAGAACGGTCAAAGGGGGTGGGGGGATTGGAGGATGGGACCATGTCCATTAGTCTCCGACACTTTGGGGCTCTTTTGCTCTTGATAAATTGACTTTAAGCTTCAGAATGACACAGACCAAAGCATACGCACAAAGACATGTATGCACGAGAGCTGTAGGAGCTTTTTGAAAATGCATCCACCTCACAGTATTTTTTCTCAATTGTTACCTTGACTTGTTTCTCCTTGGGTGGGCTTCCATCATCCTTAAGATGTTGTGAGCTGTAAGTTTAACATAATAAAGCTTTTGGTTTCTATGAGAGGATCCAAAAACAGCAATTTTAAGTCACTTTGAATGTAGCCAGCTTTACTTATGTCAATTTTTTTATGATGTTATAGGAATCTTACTACAATCTCTGTTTAAACAAACTCCTTTCACTTGTTTATTTTTTTCCTATACTCCTACAGATTGCATTAGATAAGCAGGAAAGAAGTTGATGCAAAGGCCTTTCAACTTTCACTGCTCATTTCTTGATGTTATATCACTAAGGAAAAGGGAGGAGGTGTGCACACTAGCCTTATATTTAAAATCACTGGAGCATCCCATGTGTAGTGCTCTGAAATATTGATGAGTAAGCAAAAAACACACTGCGTCCTGTCACTTTCTGGAACACAGAGGCAAATAGAATTCACAAGGAAGAAGGATGGTGCCACCCCCCTCCTTTTTTCAGAGCTAAAGCCAGTCTACCTGTCATTATGAGAAATTCCAAGTTTTAAGTCCTGAAACAAGAGCACTGCATGAAACAAATAGGCCATTCAATACAAGAAGGCATGATAGACTGATCCATTAATTGGATACTTAATTGTCTCATCTCTACCTGTCAATCAGGCATATCAATGTATTTCGTGCCTAAAATGGATGCGTGTTAATCTGCTGCAGTGATTTCCCAACACCTCTGATCTGCATTATTTAATGTTTTATTCCATCTCATGCCTTGAATATATTCACTATCAAATTTTCACTTTTGAAAAAAAGAAAAAATTCTTTTCCCAGTGCTTGTTTGCATCCAAAGAAACCTTTCTTTTATTCATCCCTCTGCTCTTGTTTAATTGATTATTTGTCTTTTTTCATTTTATTTCACATTCTTCTCTTTATTTTTTTTTCATCTGCGTCCACCAGAGTGGAAGGATGCAGGGGGGAGGGGGGTTTGGTTTCAGTGGCTTGTGGGGCAACACTGATGTAGAGCCTATCTGGTTTGTCTGTGTAGTCTTATTGATCCCTGGCGAAGACATTAGATCTGAACGTCATGTCAAGGGTTTGGTGACCTCTAGAAGTCTCTCTCCAAATGATAGCTTTGATAAGCCTCATCCCTCTCTCTGTTCTATATGGAGCTGTGCCATAACCTTTAGCCTAACTCCACGCTTCAGCCTGACCTTTCTTTGATGTGTAATACATACCACGTGCCGTCCCACCGTTGAACACATTCATTCAGACAAGAGATACACACACCCGTTCCAATATGCACACACACCGTTAGTCAACACCCTGAAGCACCAACTCCCATGGAACCTTATTAAAACCACCTTCAGTAGAAGCAGAGGAAGTTCTCAAAGTCTCTATAACTTGTATAATGTGTTGTATGAATAATGTTTTCTTCTCCTCATTTCCCCCACTTCAATCGTTAATGCAGAAAAGCAAAGGCTCCACTCACACAAAAGACAAATACCAAAGTCCGCACACCATTGATGAGCATGTGTTATTTACTAAAGGCAACGAGTATGTCTGGCATAAAGCAAACGCACACACACTTTAAGTCAAATTCATGCAATCACACTCTGGATGCATGTGTACAGAGTGTGTCAGATACACACAGCATTTTTGTTTGATGTTTGCCAGTCATCCAAGATCCCTTACAGCTTGCCCTGCCTCCTACCAAAATAACAGTGTTCATTAATTAAAAAATAAAAAGGCAGTGTTATTATAATTCTCTTTGCTTGCCCCTTGATGTAAAGAAGGGGTGTGTGTGGTGTTTTGTGGCTTTTCAAGACTTTGCTTTCATCATTGTCTTAGATTCCCCACGGCTTTGCCTTCCTTCCATCAAACTCTCTTTCCTTCTTTTTGTCTTTTCATCCAATGAGATGAAGTTTGGCAAAGTTGCTCCTGCCCAACAGGATCCTTTTTAGCAGTTAATACCCTTCCCAGTTGGCAGGCTTCTAACAACCCACTAGCGGGCCACTGGTGGCAAAGTCGGACAATGTTATTAGCTCTGCAGCTTTTTCCATACCCATGGCTAATGGCTTAAAATTAGAGTTGGTTTAAAGCAGTCACATGTAGAATGACTGCTTGTTTCCCAGACTGTGGCTATTTACTTGATTTGCTTTCGTGATATAAACAAAACAAATGCTATGTACACACTAGGCATGTGTGTCATCATCAAGAACGCACTATTCCTGGTTTCATGGATGTGCTTTTGGCATACGGTGTTCACACTGGAAAATCAGAGAGCGGCTTCTTTTGTTTTTACTGTTTACTAGTGCTCATCAAGCCAAGAGACTTGGTGTGAAATGTCAAAGTGGTGCAAATCTTGCTAATATTGCTCCAGGCTTTTTCTTTCATAGCTCTGATCTGATATATGAAACTCTTAGTGTCATACAATTCTGGCTGGACACAAACCGCAGTAATTAATTTCTCCGTTGTGATCGAATTTTAACCAGTTGGCACTTCCATGTTTTGAAAAAGACGCTACCCAAACGTTACTACCAAATCTGATGGGTCAAAGTTCAATTGGTTTGACTTTTAACGCATGCCCAATCGACATGTGCTTTGTATGTAGAGCCAGAAAAATGACTTAAATGCAAGAGTTTTGAACGCAGAAGTCCAAAACGCGCAAATCTGTGTGTTCACATTGACTTTTCATTGAAAGTGGTCACCCGAACACACATTTCCAAGGCCAGAGTGAACGTAGCTTAAGAAGAAATGCCCACTGTCAGAATTGTATGTTTTGTTTAGTCTTTTTCTGCTCTAAATGTTGGACGTTAGAAAACCACATCCCATGTAATATCATGTTTGCTATGACAGGCATCTGGGCCTTGACTGATGTGCAAACACTAAAAGATGAACAAACAAAAGACAAACTGCTAACTTTCAAAAGTTGATGAGAATAGGAAGTGGAGAGAGTGAGAAAGTGGAGCGCGCTGCTGCGCCCTGTTTGCAAGGGCTAAACTTATTAGTCTGTTCTTAATGCCTCTCAGTGCAGATTGCATTAAGAAATTCAAGGTAATGATGATTTGTGTTCTTCTCGTCCAACAGGAAAAGAAGCCCACTTATTCCACATGAGTGTTATAATTGGCACCTTATTGCATTAGGCCAAAATGCACTGTGTGATTTCCTGGGTGTCATTTTTGACTAATGGATTCTTAAGAATAGTAATCTAATCAGGGTCATTATTTCATCCTTACTGCTCTCAGAAAAAGCTGTCTTGATTTTGGGGGGTTGTGGGGTAGTTTTAGTGGATGGGTTGGGGCATGTTGCAAATTAATCCACACACCTTGTAAACAGAACGAGAGCAAACAGAAATCAATTTGGATGAGTGTGGAACTACACTCTCAGGGCTTTTAGAGTCTGCATGCAGCTTAAGTTGTTTGCCTTATAGTTTGTTGATATTTGCTAATCATATAGACGACTTTGTCATATGAGTCCACTTATGGCATGGTGCTTCCAAATTCTGTATCCATTTCATTTCAAGCCAAATTGACTGTACATGTAAACAGCAAATTTGATTTCACTCACACTAGCTGCAGCAAGGCATGCTTATTATTTGCTGCTTTTTTTTTCAATGATCCCTGACTCCATTACTTCATGTTCAGTAATCACACAGCTTCAATACCCACCATGGCATCTCATTCTGCCTAAAAAATCTGAAGCCGCTGCAGAGCTACCTGCCTCTCTGTTTCCATTTCCACATACCTTGATCCCGGTGTTGTGTCACTAATAGAGGTGATGTGCTGTTTATTTTATTGATCATGTGTTTTATCCGAGCATCAATGCTGGGTTCACTCACTGGCATGCTCATTCCCTTTATCAAAACAGACACCGGACCTCTGCTTTGAGACTTTCATCAAGCAGAAACACCCATTATGGTCTCTGACTGGCTGGCTTGCTTAAAAAAAAAAAAAAAAAAAAAGAAAAGAAAAAATATGCTGGTGTTCCCCTGACACGCAACATCCCAATTATTCCACACACATGTGAATACACACTTACACAGGTCACATAGCAGACAAGCACACTCTCCCTTCACACGTAAGCTCTTATCATTTTGTTTTAAGCTCTGACACACATTTTGACAACACACGGACTGACATTTTTTATTTTTTTACACACACACATTCTTTTTTGTTATATGCCCAGACACACACACACATGCATTCCGGCATTTATAGAGTATGTGGTTTTCTTTTCACAATGAGGAAGTACAGGAATGCCAGAGTGCAGGCTGATCTGATGGTTGTAAGTGTGTCCTACTGAAAAGCCCTTGACAAACACACACACACACACACACACACACACACACACACACACACACATATACACTCACTGCACAAAAATACATTTTGCAGCTCAACACACCACACCTTCCTGGCCTGACAAACCCCTCCTGCAGCTCTTTTCCTCTGCCTGCCCCTTCACCCCCACCACCACTGTCCTGCCTCACTGCTCATCCCACCCCTTTTAGCCACCCCACCCTCTAGAGAGGAAAAAAAAACGGACATGCATTCAGCATCATCTAGCAGGAAAGAAGAAATGAATAAAAGAAAGGAGACATCCCGTTGACAGTCAATGTCTGTGCTGCCAGAAGCCAAAATAACTGTCAGCAGTTGCTCGGAACTGCCCAGAATACCATGAAGACACCCCCCAAAAAAGAAAAACCTAATATATAAACACAAGAAATATTCTAAATTCTACTGTAGTCCTTTGATTAAAGCAAAAATAATGGGTGTAGAGGTAAGTTGAGAATTACTGTTAAGGGTCTATAATAGAGAACAAAGCAATTCAACTGCTAACATATAAGATTTATTTTTCTTTTTGCTACCTGGCTGCATTGTTTACATTTTGTCTCTTACATGCAACTTAAGGATCCATCAACAACTGTAAATAATGTTTATTAATTTAAGAACTTTGAACAAATGTCCGCACTGATAGATTAATTTGGATTAGAATAAATAATGAGTACAATTTACCTAATATTTTTATTATTCAACATTTACTGCATTCTTAAGGAAATAACAATTGAATAACACTTTTATTCCAATGCACAGGACATCCACATTCAGTCTTGGCTTAACTGACCTGTAAGCTGCTGACAAAGCCAAACTCTATCTACCTTAGTTTTACTCTAATGATCATTAATTGTAGTGGGTGTTAAAAAACCTAGATGACCTTACATGTCAGCATCATACCTTCTACGCCAGACATCCTAATCGAGCGCGTGTCTAATTTATAGGCTGGAGTTTGCTGTTAAGGGCCCGATCTGTGGAATTAAATAACCAAGTGGAGCTTCTCTGATTCTGGATGCTGAGTGGAGGAGGATGGGAGATACCATGATGAATTGCCAACCCCTCCTCTACCCCTGCCTTGACTTTGAAAAATACTGTCTCTGTGTTTTAGGTCAGCTTCTGACAACAATTAGGCAGAACGAAATAGATAGACTATGACCCCCACCTCCACTCTCATCCTATCTCCTACCCCGTACTTCCTTTAATATATTTACTTTTTTTGAGAGGAGTAAAACTGAGGGTATTTAAGATATACATATATGAAACAATGAAACATTAAAAGAGAAATGACATTGCATGTAAACATCAACTCAAATTTGTGAGAATTAATAACATTTTGGGGAGACAAAAATAGTTTTTTTGTTAATTTTGTTTTGACCTGAATGTTTTCATGAATGTTGCTATTGATCTTGCAATGTGTAGGAGGTCGATCCAGCTAATTCTCCTTTTTCATTAGAGCAAAGCCCCCCCAAATTCTCTTAGTAGATCTGCCGCTTAGAGGCATCCAATTTCTAGCCTCACCCAATGACATGAATATAAGCCTGTGCTGATGGGGCCCAGTGTAAATGTATTAGCCCTGCGCCTGTGCCCCTAGCATAGCCAGCCATAATTATGTTAGGAACCAATGAGACAGCTGGGAAATCAATATGCTAAGACAGATTGAGTGGAGATGTGTGGCCAGTGGAGTGGGAATAGAGAGGTCTGGCAGCTCCCCGCAGTGTGAAGGAGCTAGAGTCAACGATTAAGCCGTAGTCTTAGCATTTACTACTAGGATTCACTGCCTGAATCTAGTTAGCATTTAGGGAAAGATCCCTGAGAGAAGACTGTGTTTCTATTAGGTACAAGCATAACTTCTGAGCAGAGTGGTCCATCGTCGTTGGTGGCCATGAAGTGGCATAAGGGATTCAACATAACATTTACTGACCATGCTGACCATGCTGTTTTTCATCAATATGCTGCAGAATGTTGCTGGAAGATTGGAATTCAGATGACATTTGCAATGAAAAAAAGGGTTGCCAAAGGTCATGTTATCTCAGTTGCTGTTATTCTGAACTGGTTTATCAATTCATCATAATTACCTGAATCTGGGAAGCATAGAAAATGCCTATCATTGATTTCAGTGATAGTTTCCTAAGGATATATTTTATTCACTTGAGTATAAATTTAGAGAAAGAAAATATGCCTTCACCTAGGTATTTCATTCTACTGACAGACTCCAAACCAGAAAAAAGCTTAAAGCCTTAATCTTTATATTTTCAAAATAAAATCCAAGCCACAGTGACCAGAGCAGAATGTAAATGACGTGCTACAGCGGAGGACAAGTGGAGGTGGGTTCAATTAATTATCCATCAAAGGAGAGATGGTAGTATGTATTAACTTTGATGATAGTCCACATAAACCAACACATTAGTGTAAATTATATCAAAGTAAGGGAGAAAGACAGGTGCTTATTGTTGGGGGTGTCTTATATCAAGACAAAGGCTTGATGCATTGTGAAAGGAGAGTGTTGGACTAAGAAAGAGACTATAGATCAACAAGAGGGGTACAGAGGGTATGGGTTGGGAGCATGCATCTGCTCTCAGCCCCAATCAGTGGACTCGAAGGCACCATCCCCTAACAATGGACCCCATCAGTGCAGAGAGCAGAGTCACAGGCATAAGTGCACCCAATAAGTGTACAATTTCTGCCCATATGACCATCCTGACACAATTGCTCTAATTTTCCTCCTTTGAAATGACTGATAAAAGACTTAGGTAATTGCAACACCACAGAATTTCTTCCATGATCAGAAGGAAGGAGGAGGGAGCTATGGAGGGATGGGGAACAACAGAGGGTGACTTAGGGGTGTGGGTGTGTGTGTGTGTGTGTGTGTGTGTGTGTTTGTGCCAGTATGGGTAAGAAGTGACACTGCCCCAGGGCCTGGGGATGGAGACTTCAGTGTCAGTTTGTGAGAAATCCCAAATTAATACTTGTCATTTTGTCTCCTCCTCTCTGAGTCGCCGTTCTTTGCTTCCACCAAGGATCTTATTAAGTGGAGGTAATTTGTCCTGACAATGTATTGAAAATCAGTCAGTGAGACAAATTCTTGAAAAATGTATTCAAAACACGGCAGTTCCGAGCTTTGGTGGCAGCTTATTCCAATACTTGTCTGACCCTTTATGAGTCAATTTTAGTGTTTGTTTGTCAGTGAAGGGTCTTAAAGTGATTTGTGTTTGTGCTCCTTGACTCTGAAAGCTTGGTCCAAACATGTGTCGCTCCTGTGATGCCCTTTCCCTCTGTAATCTAGCGTCTTTTAGGTGATGCTTCCCCTTTGTGTGGAAGTGTGTCACTGTGTGTGCGAATGCTATACTCTCACCCTTCTCATTGAAACAGCATGTATTCTGGACAGTGGACCTGCTTGATTGGAGTTGAGTTACGGGGATAGATAGAGTGGTAGAAGATGCGTAGGGGGGGCAGAGGGAAACCAACAAGAGAGTAGTAGTTTAGTCGGCTCAGTAACTAACTGACTTCCCAACAGACCCAATCAGCCTCTAAAACTGGTGTGTGTGTGTGTGTGTGTGTGTGTGAAGGTGTCCTTGTGTACGTGTCTGTGACATGGTGTGACAGACTCCTGAGGTGCCGATTCTAAACACAGTCTCTGCCAGTGCCTGGGTAATGTTGGCTAATAGCTTAATCAATACTTATTATGGGCCTATTGGTTCACTAAAGTGAGAACAGAATCTCTCCACGCACAGTGCCTCAGTGGAAGGAATGAAAGACAGCAGAGAGGGAGAGGAGAAGAAATATCTTCTGCTGATCCAGATAGACAGCCTAACCTCCCTCATGGGATTTCCTTATTCAGGAATCCAATTTTCCCCAATGTGATTGACTCGGATTGGATCACATGGAACAATACTAACCGTTTTAGCATTTTAGATGAAGCTGTAAGGGTTGGTCCTGTGTTTTTCAAGTTGTTTTCTGTGTCCACGAAATTTAAAAAACAATTCTCATATGTGATGACCATATCTGTGTGGAAGAGTAAATGTGTAACCATGTAAAAGAAAGAAATCATAGAAATTTAGTTAGTAACTCAACTTCACTGTCAAAGATCATTAACAAAATAAAAAATACCCTAAACTGTTCCATAAACAGTGTTTACAGATTTGTTTTTATATTCATTTTTAATAAATATCTGTTTTTTTCATTTGTGTTAAAACATGTTTTTAACCGTGTTGTATAGCTACAGGAATATAATTGGTAAGTAATTTTGATTCAATAAGACCAACAAATGATATAAAGTTTTTAATATTACATTAATATTTTAAACAAAGCAATAGTTGTATTTTTTTAAAGCAGTATTAACTGCAGTAGAAGTATATGGAAATTACTGGTTTTGCGATCATATTAACTATATCTACTGCTCTTATAATTGCACTGCAAAATGATCATCACAAAAGGTAAATGTTAACTTAGCAATTTTTATCTACTTTTATGTTCTGGCATCTTAATGAATTTTAAGGTTCAACCATATTAAAATCGATTTAATTGGCTTGTTGATATATTTAGCTTGCAAAATAATAAATCAAATAATAAACTCAAATGAGTACTAGTGAAAGCTGACCTTTTTCTTTTAATTTGCCCTATTTTAATTCAGGCAACAAGTTTCTAATTATGGAAAAAAGCAAACAAATTAGTTGATATGTTGGATAAAAAAAAATATTTTTTTTTTCAATATTTTGACAAATCACATGTTGAATATCAGTGATTCTTTTTTCCCCCCTTCATTTGAAAAATAAAAAACTTCTGTTTGACATCAGAAATATTGGTTGAACATAAGGTAGATTTTTGGCTCATTTGCAAAATTAGAATCAAATCAAATTCAGGTACGGGGCTTAACAAATAAAATGCCAACTTGATTTGACCGTTGGATATAAAGTTGGATTTATTTTTTTAAACATGTCCTAAATTAAGGTGATCTTTTAATACAGATGAGTGAGCCTGCATGAATAACCACGGCAGACACCATTCAGGCTACGGTTTTGTGACTCCAGTTCTAATATGGTGTTTTAGTGACCCATTAGATATTCGTTTACTAACTGTCTAATGCAGAGGACGGTGGATATCAATGTGCAGTGTTCTACATTTTAGTTGTGCTTTAGGTTCTGTGAAGGAAGTAAATTCAATGGTCTCTGATTGCAGAACTCAAACACACATTTTAAAAACACGACACACACACATACAATCCAAGCAAGCTCTAATTTCTGTTCGTATGAATTTCTTGGGGTAAAGAGGAGGGCTCACTGTAGGAAATGGGAACAATGATTGACAGATTAATCATTCTGGTGCTTGGTGCCCGTATGCATGTGTGTGTTGATATGTTTCTGGATATCTGGGAGCTAGAATAAGTGTGTGTGCATGTGCATGTGCTGACCTTGACAGCTTCACAGCGAAACGGCAGCCACCTTGGAGACTCAGTCATTCAGACACAGCTGGTGGCTTGTGGCCGCTAAAGTCTGCAGCTCATAGTTAACACGGTCTGTGCCCTAAAATTATCTGCAGAGACCACCTAACAAGCACATGCTTTGCAATTGAATTGAATTAACATAATTCTTCAGAAAATGTTTAAACAACTTGCTGTATAATTAACAGCTTAAGATAGACCCTCATTAATAGTTCTGAGAAACTTTTATAGCCTAGTTTGCCTCCTTATGTATAAGCCATTGCAGTCTTTTCTTCCAAGACAATACCGTATGCATTCATTTAGCTTTTTTATGAATTACAAGATAATTGGGACCATAGCAGCATTCTTCTTTTTCTCGCTTTAAATTAAGTTCTTCATGGTTGAATCCCACCCCACACCTCCAGGGGCCCTGACCCTGAACCCAGTCACCTCTAATAGTTCCTCAATATCATCTTCATCCCTGGAGCTACTGATCCCAGAACAGATACTTTCTTATCCGTCTAATGGTTAAGGTTAAGGAGCCAGTCTGGGGTAATCTGACTCTGAATCTGTGGTTAGAGACAAGTTATTCCTCAGGCATCTTTGCTGCTCCACAAACAGAGGGAGGTGAGGTAGGCCAGGGGGCAGTATGGGTCTAGCAAGTTGCCCAACAGCAAGGTTTTACAGCTTGTGTGTGTGGCTTGTTTCTTTATATTTACAAGTAGACACAGATGTTTTGGTTTTTTGTAGTTTTTGAGCATTGAATTAACATTTGCATATTTCAGATGAATTCATTTGCTTGTTTTAACCTGCACAGTCTTTGGACTAGCAGGTTTTTGCATGAATGTGTGTCTCGAAGGGCTGAGGGAGATGTCATGTTCAGTTTGTGTTTCGCTAACCCCACTGTCTCCTCCCCTAATAGCAAGGTCTATGGGGTGTAGACACATGCCAATATTCATTGGCAGCTGAATCAAGCCACTTAGATACCATCTGTAAACAGGAGTCAGAGGGCCTTGAATTAAACTGAAGGCTGGAAACATTGTAGCCCACTGTAGAGATTACCAGAGGTTCATCCAGGTTAATGGGCTTTGTGGTCATAGATCAGTTTTATAGATATTGGCATGGCTCTGCTGAAAATCTTAAAAATTATTGTTGCAATTGCTAAGAACCTAATGTGACTACTATGTGAACAGTCTGTGAACGTCAACACTGAATCATTATGTAAATATAATAAAATGAGTCGCTTTGTCAAGTTTCATAATTTTCAGTAAAATTGCAATTAAAGCAGCTCCGTCATTTTGATTAAAGAACAAACAATATAAGTTAATAGTTATTCATGTTTACATTCATAGATAAAGATATGTGTAGTTAAAAGCTACTTGATGATTGGTAGTTCCACCTATGCCTGCTTTTTTTCTTTTCCTCTCTCTTTGCTCTCTTTTTATTTCCTTTTGCCACTATGGCACTCTGCTCACCAACACTGATTCATAATCTATAGCTGTGCCTGGGAGACCAGCAGCTATTGATTTAACGCCTACAGTAATCCAGCACTGTATCCGTTGCTTGTTAGAGATGTGGGGTCTTGGAACTGGGGCTTGCAGAGGGCACCTGACATGGGACTAGGCCAAGTAAAAAAAAAAAAAATTGTAATTAGTTTATTTGATTTATTTTAATTACTTCTAAGACACACATTTTTGTCTAAGAAAATATTCAAGGAGTGGTAGTGTGTTTTTCAGTTTATTTTTTTTTATTTAGATACATGGTGACATCATTCCAAATGTTTGTCAGTACTATTAACCAAACTTACATGAAACGTTTAATTGAAAATTGTCACAGCATACTAATTAACTCAAGAAAGACGTGGATGCAAAATGTTTCTCCTAGAACATGATCATTTATATATTCTCCATTCAAATAAAGAAATATATATATATATATATATATATATATATATATATATATATATATATATATATATATATATATGAATCACTTAAAATGCTAATCCTGTATGAAACAAGAGCTTCAGTTCATTAGGCGTCTATGAAAGTAAATGTTATTCAAAAGTTATCAAGTGTGGTAAAAAATGCAGTTTAGCCTGACTCCTGTATTAATTGCCCTGCTCTGCACAGTTCGGAATTTGACATGGCCATTCTCGTGTGTATTTATTGTTGCCCTCTGAAGTAACATAGACTCATAATTCATCAAACTAGTTGCCTTCCACCCCATACCACCACACTTCCTCCTAAATGAGTAGTTAATTTCACAAAGTGTGAAACCAGCTTTTCAGAGTGCTGAGTCCAGCCGGTGGTGTTTCTTGACCCTAGCAAGCTTATTTTTCTTCAGCTGCGTTCACACCAAACGCAATGTGTGCAGTAAATTTGCATCGCCCACCTCTTGTTCGCTGCGCGATTTTAAAGAGCCCTACAAAAACACCGGTCATCGCTTTTCCTGAGTTCATGAGATCATTTAGAGATTCTCCTAGTACAAAGAGGTTTGGTCCTGCTGCTGTGTCTAATGATGGCCGCCCGCTTCCACTGTCTTTCTGTCTCTCTCTGACCGAGTTTGAAGGCTTACTGTCCCACATTAACCAGAAAGGGTACAAATTAAAAACAAGAATAAAATCAGGGGACCTTTTTTTTATCATTGTCTCATCGAAAATAAGAAAAATATGAAGTTCAGGAGGCCAGAACTGGCTGGCTCCCCATCCCACAGCGGTTCTCTGTTTGGCCACTAGGTCGCCTCCTTGCAGCCGGAGAGGTTATCGCGATTGCTCCAGCTCCGTGGGCCCTACGACAGACTGTCCATTGTGTATCCGACTTCGCCCAACAGTAGGCGAGGCGGGCTGCGGAAACCCCATAACCCTGAAAGGGATAGAGCAGGTTAAAAAATGGATGGGAGTTCAGGAGGAGAACTTTCAGACTGATCCACAACATTGGATGTGCATTCCACCCCCTGTCACAAAAACTTCACGTGTCCAAAGTTCATAGTTTAGATTTTTTAACTCTATCGTTCAAATCACACAACAGGGGCTCAGATCGCATCTGTACTATTGACTTAACATTGAAACTGGCCACAGCTTTATTCTAACTTTTTGCCTATGCTTTTCTTGGTGTATTTTATTTTTCAACCCAAAGATTAAAGACTTCTCTTCATGGTTGAAACTGATCTAGCGGTGAAAGCTGTTGTCCTATAAGTTGCCTTTCATGCAAGATTCATTTCCCAGAATTTTGTCGTATGATTTAGTTGTGACTTTGGGTCTGCCAGACTGCCAGACTTGGTTTGAATCTCCCCCCAGTTTTCAGCAATGAAAACTGTACGTAGTGACACCTTGATTGTCTTTGCATTTTTTCCTTAGGAATGACATACATTGTCAGTATGGTCTTTCTTTCTTCCATGGTATATTGCCTTACATACAATACGGTTTAGATAAAGCTCTGGAGGGTATGGTAATACAGTGTGTTCCATGTTTAACCCTTGTGCTATCCTAGGCAGTTTAACATTGGGAGTTGTGTCATCTAGACCCCACAAGACAGTGCACTGAACCTTTTTTCTTCAATGATTTGTGATCTTCACTGGTGTCCATGGATTACATGAAATCGTTTTCACCTTTATCCACCTTTGTCATGGTAGGGATAACACATCAATGTAAGGGTGGGGTCATAGTATAGGTCTACAAGGGTTAATGTAGACAAACATGGTTTTAAGTAATAAAGAAAAGTTGATACCTCTTGTCAATTCTTTCACTTGTAGCAATGACTTCAGGCTTGGTGAATCTCCATTGCAACAGATTTTTATTTTTTTTCTTATCTTCCCTAGAAAGGTATTTTTTGTGTACTTTAGAAATGTAAAAAATATTTCAGTTTTAGTAACTGTATATCTTAAAATTACAGATAGACAAACAGATGGATACATACTTTGAAACCTCTGTCGACAGGAATAACTTTTACATCATTTAATTCGAGTATTACAGAAAATATGCGCACGTAAATTAAGGTTTTGAAAAATTCACAGTTTAAATATGTGGATATGCTGTCACTTATGTGAGTTTCCATAATCAGTTGATAGATGACAGAATGTATGAAGTGGAATACTTATCTCAATCAGGTGCAGACTGTTGTCGCAAAGACAGACAAGCACAATGACCTTCACTCATCTGGTTGAATAATTAGCTGACTTCAGTTAATAAGCCCTGCAGACACTAATGGACACACACTTTGTTTCTCTAATGAAAACAAGACTGATGCACAAAGCTGATTGCGTTGCTCTGATGAGCTTCTGGCTTGAGTGGTCCACTTGATTGATGGATGCAAGAATGGTTGAACACAAAATGGAAAAAAGGAGATTGACATGAGTGCTAATGTTTGGTAAAATGTGCACAAAAGGGGCACACATGTATAAATGTTTTATTTGGAAAAATGTATCATGATGATTCATTAATTTTTATTTGCAGGTTAAAGCCTTAAACAAACAGAAACGCATTATGTATGCATACATATAATCCTTTCAAATAAATAAATAAACAAATAGTGGCTAATTCTGTAGTTCATATGAAGCTGCCATATGAACATTTTTGCCAATGCAGGTGAGTTTTGCTACGTGCTGTATGTGCAGTCACTTCAGCATGACCAATACTCTAATCCTTGTCATTTTCCTCTGGCTACAATGAGCTGAAGAAGGTTAACTTCACCTTCCAGGGTGAAGAAAAAAAAAGGAAAAAAAATTGAGGCACAATGGCTGTCTGAGGTTATAAACATTGTTCATTAACTCTGGAACTTGCTGGCACTCAAGGGAACCTGTCAAAGGTCGCAACTATGAAGTTAGTTTTGTTGCAGTAAAGAATACCAAAACAGTTAAAGACAATTGTTAATTTGTTCTCTTAGGAATGCCAGGGATACTACTGGGAAATTAACTACTTTAATTATTTAGAAATATCTGCCCCAGCTAAAACCAAATTCATTTACATGTCACTAGTTAGATTGATGCCATTTTCAAAGGCATTTTTGATGGACCAAGATGGACATAGTCTCTAGGTGTAAACGATGGAATCAGCATTAAACTGTTGATATTAATGTTAAAGTAGGCTAAAATTAAACAGGGTTTCTTAAAAGATGAGCACATCCACATTACATTAAAGAGCTACTCTGATGAAAATGGTGTTTTGGATGTTTTTACGAAGTTCTTGTGGCATTTTTCTCATAATGGAGGACATACGTGAAGAAAATTAAGCATAAAATGACATTTTTGAGGATTCCTTTTTATTCAGATTGTGGTGAATGAGGAGCAGATGTAAAAAAGCTGTTGGAAAAAGCTTGAAGCTGTGACATAAAAGTTACGGCGGCAAGCCACAAACTCCATTCTGCCTGACAGATCCATGTACTGTACGTCTTTGTTTTCCTCATCGCTGGCATCTGGCTCAAAAACTGTACGGCTGGATAGCTCCAATATTGATCACCTTTTTTGTTGCACTGCTAAAGTTAGGTTGTGGAGAGGTGCTGTAAGCTAGCGGGAGAGCATATAAACAGAGGGATGATGGGAAATGGGGAAAGGCTTACTCTGCTCTAACAGTCCTGCCCACAACTATGAGGTGACTGCGTAATAAACTCCTGTCGTTCTGCAGAAACTATATCCTAGAAAACGCAGGTCTTTTGTTTGTTTTTTGCTTAAAAATTGTATAATAATAACGAAAAGACAGCTGAGAAAACTTTGAAAACTAATCAAAAGATAAGTGGATTGGGACTTTAAGGATTTTTCTTTTAACAAGGGGTACAACATTTCAAAGACTCTAAGAGTCTCAATGTTCTGAAGTCCATTTATGGGTCTTAGTTATAGAACAGTGTTAATATATTCTGACACCAGTTCAAAAGACAATTAGGTAAAATAGTTGCTTTCTCATCTAAATTAGTCTTTCTGCACAATTTAATCTCAATGCAATCCAATATAAAATCATTTGAGCAAATAAAATGATATTTAGTTCATCTTCTGTTACAAGCTTTCCAAATTACAGGCTCCAGTAAAAATCAATGCAGAATGCTAGTTTAGCAGGAGACTTATGCTCTATAAAAAATGCTAACTTATCCTTCTATCTGCACATTTTCAGACAAAGGTAGAGGGAGGGACAGGAAAAAGCCACTCCTCACCAACTACTGGAAGAATGGACATTGTGGTAGATGTTTATAAACTACTTGTGCTTGCAGGCCGAATGCACGATTGTCTTGTCCAAGACGCTAACCTTTAGCATCTCGCTGCGCTTCGGCGCATCTTACAAAGTTCA
This sequence comes from Oryzias curvinotus, assembly GCA_023969325.1. Classification (NCBI taxonomy): domain Eukaryota; kingdom Metazoa; phylum Chordata; class Actinopteri; order Beloniformes; family Adrianichthyidae; genus Oryzias; species Oryzias curvinotus. The sequence goes on from CM043725.1 coordinate 16,536,678, forward strand.
CTGTGAGAAGGGAGTCTTGACCCTGCGGATGATTTGGAGGACTGAAATACCACTTTCATTTATTATTTATCCAGGCTGGCCGAGGGGAACGCAAGCCATGGCGCTGTCATACCTGACTGGCTAATGTAAGAAGTGGCCATCTCACTGCAACCCTGGGGAATCAAAGCCCATTACTGGTCTGAGAGATTGCCTAATGTCCACTGTGAACACACACCGAACACACAGACTAGATCAAAACATTAGGATGGGAGTAGGATGCACATACACACTAATGCACAAACTGCAAACAAGATGCCATGTAGTCTAAGATAAGAGGTAAGCATCATTCCAAATTCTGCAGTAACAGGAGGGAGACATTTATAATTTACATCCTACCTTGTAAGACTTCTTGTAACTCTTTCATTATCATATGTTGTTGTCATTTCTTCCTCAAGACTCCAACACCAGACCATCATATCATCAACCCCCTTAAAATGATGGTCAACCAGGTCTGAAGCAACGAAAATGATTTAATGCAGGGAAATTTAGTTGAAAAACAACTTTAAATATGTTTCCTGAACATAAATTTCCTCATTAAAATTTGCATTTCCTTGAAGAAGGCTGTAAATTATTCACAGTGAAATAATGTTGATTTGTTGCTGTTAATGGCATACTCATTAGAAAAAAAGAAAGCAAAAGAAATTGTTTTACACCTTTTAGCAGGTTGAGGAGTATAGTGGCAATTTCTCTGAGCTTTTATTGCGTGTGGGAGTGTAATTGTCCGGATGGAAGCTTAATGACCCCTTGGATCAGCAGCCGAAGTGAGGCTAATGAAGCATGTGTGTATGAAGTACAGGCTTCTGCTTTTTTAATGGGAGATTCCCATCAATACCAAAAATCAGATTAATATTTCAAAGTTAATGTTTTTGTTCAGGAATTTGCAAAACAAACGCATGATGAGGCTGCTCAGTTGCTTGGGCAGGAAAATGCAATTTTCTCAGACTTAGCTGCTCATCTTTTTAATTACAGACTTAATAGCTTTATAGATTTTTGAAAGATGAATTCTTATTGGCATTTTTATAATTACTGCTCTTTATTGCCTTTTATGAAAATAATCGTCAAGGCTCATTTACCGCACAGACTCAATGATGTGGGCAAATAACCTTCAAAACATCAGTTCTCATTTTTCAACTCTGAATTCTAAACTAAGTCAGCAATTCTTTGTATATCCCTCTTATTTCTTCAAAATGGAAATGTATTTTGCATTCACACAGCATCCTTCTTTCCCAGATGCAGTAGTTCCAGAGATGAATGTATACAGACAACAGATGTCAACTTTGCAGATATTAACTGGATGCCATAATAAAACATACCATGAACTCCGGAGTCAACTAAAACCAGAACAGTCTGTACTGTGGTGACGCAGCATTTGGCCAGAATAGCCCATATGTCAACATGCTATCAAATGCGTCACAGAAATAACTGGACCTCTTCAGCATTAACACATGTACAGAGTCTAAGTGAGCCAAGGCTGTTTCAGAGCTCTGACCGTGGAGAAAATATAACCGGACAGTTTAGTAAAAACATATTTAGAAAAGTTGGCCAAGGTTTCCTCACGTAGTCTGCAAAAGCCTTTGAGTGCAGCAGCCTTAGACAAACAGTGGCTCAGAATCCTGCCTCGCCAACAAGTTAGACAGCCAGTTTAGCCAAACAGAAAAAAGAAAAAAAACAACCATCTGAATTTTTGGACAGCAGTTATCTTTTGCAAAATGTATACCGACCAATGAAAAAGAACCCTCTGGATGTTAAGCTACCCTGTTGCATGAAGGGAAGACTGTACATTTGGCTAGCCTCTTCCTCACTAAAAGGGAACTATGCATTGATTTAGCCTTGAACTCGCTGTTGAACTTGGCCAGCACTGCATCAATGTGGTTTCCCAGTACATTCCCATTCCCTCTTCTGTTGTCCAGGATCCAGAGTGGATAAAGGAAATAACCGGAAAGCATATTTAGAACATTTCAGAATGAACTGGCTGACAATTTTATCCCTTACCGAGAAACATGTGTTTGATCTGTAAATGCAGGGCTCCTATAAGTCTAAACTGTATTACCTCAACCTGTTCTTTATTTAACTGATCAAGTGGCAGAAAAACAGAAAGAGTAAGAACTTTTTTTTTTCAATAAGCAGGCTTAATTTCGTTATGCAGATATTCAAATATAAACATTTTACTTAAAATGTCATCATAGGAAATGTGCCAGCCAAGAGATAACCCAGTATGTTCAAAATACTAAATGATATAAGCAAACAGTAGGCTTAAATGTTGAACATAAACTAGTTAGAAACTCATCATAATTGCAAAAGTAAAAGTCTATTTTGCCCTGAGGGTGGAAATTGGGTTTTCTCATGGTGTGAATGAGTGTTGGCGTAGTCTGTCTGGCATTGGCTGTGTCTGTTTAAACTAAAAACACTCTCTGTTTTGGTTCCAACATTTTTGGTCTCTGTGGCGTGGTGTAGTGTGGAGTCCGTGTGGTCTGAAGAGGCTCTCTCTGTGTCTGCTACACATGTGAATATGCTTGACAGATGTTTACCAACTTCCAGGCAGACAGGCTCTCCTCCCCCTGGCCTTTTTGGCTCTGTTTGTGACACAGTGACACACAGAAGCACCGAGAGTTCAGACAAGGTCACCCAGGGCAAGCGCGATACCAAGCTGTACATCACCCAGTCTTTCAGGACCTCCCACATCTTTGAAATGAATAATTGCGAAAGGCTCTTGAAAATATGTTGGCTTTCTTTCCTACTGTATAAACAAACACTTTACAGTATTTTCCCCTTTTTTGACTACTAAACTTTGCGTATATTGGCACATATAGGTACACAGAAGAGGTAGTTGTGGCTGGTAAGACTGAGATGTGTTAACAACATTTGCTCGGTGAGGTTTTTATTTTTCACTTGAGGCTACCACCAAAAACATCCAACACACACTTTATGGAATAGACCCTAAGGAGAAGAAATCAGCTGTACCTTATTGATTGTACAGCTACTTGGGAGAAAACTGTCTGGAGAAAGAATTTCCAGTCTTCACTGCTTTAAGGTATGAACGGAATGGACCCAAAATTAAAAGTCTGCACAATGTAATAAGTTTTGAAAAGATCATTCAAAAGTTTGGGTGCACATCTAAAATGTAATTTTCAGAATATATATATATATTTGAAGGAGCATTCTGTCAAGGAAAATGGCAAAACTCATTTAAAGTCAGATGTATAGACACAGTACTTTAACCCTTAATGCATCTGTATGTAAATGAAGTTAAACCCAGTAAAATTTGAAGAGTTAAAGGTTCCTTAAATGTGTATTGCCTTCAGAAAGGAGAAAAAAGACGACTAAACAAACCATACAAAAGCTTGGTTGCCTCAAAACACTCGTTTTTTTTACCCAACAAAAAACGGGATAATTTCAGATAATCCAAATGTTAACATATTGTCCTGTATAGTGATCTGCGTGGTAATGTTTTTGCAATCTTATAAATAAATAATTTAAGGTTTGTACAGATTGTAAAAAGGCAAAAATAAAACAACACAATTTTTGTGTTAGATTTGATACATTTATTGTAATATTTCATTTCCGTCGTTAGCTGACTGTCAACCATGCTGAGAGACAGTGAAGCGTCAGCTCATGAAACAAACATTTAGCAAGCGCACAACAACAAAGCTGCCAGTTGACGTGCACCCGTTCAAATCCATCCCGTCATGTAAATAACTTGTTTCAGTGTGCTTTCAATTAAAGCGGAGGACGAAGTGCCATTGCTGCCTTTGATGGATGAGCTTAGATATTGGAGTGTACTGTTGGATGACAAAACGTTCCCGCACTCCACCTCAGCTCCTCTTCCCTATTGATTCTGCTGGCGGTTATTCATCAGGGCGGTGGCCACTGTCAGATCAGCTGCTCCTTCTCCTCGCAAAACACATTTTCCATAGTTATTGATAAAGCTATTTGACCTTTTATTCAAATGTCTCTGTGTATATGTGTCTGTGTAACATTCACACATCTGTGTTTTTCTTCTCTCCGCTCTTGCCAGAGGCATGCATAACACTGCAGTTACACGAATAAAGTCAGGCTGTTTTGATTAACGCCAAATGAGTAGGTCTATTCTTTGCAGATGTCTGTTTCAGCTGTGGTGAGCCTTGCTTTCACACAACAAAAATAAACCACCAACCTGTTTTACGATTTGGCAAAGTAAAGGACACAGCTACAGTACATAGATTTTCAGCACACATCTACACAAACACACGTATACACCAATAGTCTCACACACGCACTGTGACTTGCTTCATGTATCCTTTTTCAGTGTTTTGAGGGAAAAATGCTCTTTTGTCAAAAGGTGTTGACAGGCTGTCTTGGCTGCAAGTCCAATAATAATGTGTCCTATGCCGTAGAAGCTAACAGTAGAGCATTTGCTTGCACAGTTTCTGATCAATGGATGGGGTAACTACTTTAAAGGGATTTCTTAGAGGTTGGTAATTTTCAAAATATTACTGGAATGTTTTGGACTTACAGTGAAGTTTATATTTAAAGTAGCACCTCAAAAAACATCTGTAATGCTTGTTTTTTAGGAGGCGAAAAGCTCTCTGAACAATCAACAGGAGACTACAAGACAAAGATATCTGGAAAAACAAAATAGATTTTTCATTGATTTCATTTTTAACATTTTCCTTATTATTCATTTTTATGATCAAATATGAGTTAAAAGTACTTCTCAAAAAATGTTAAACACTGAGAAAAAAAAAACACAATTACAAAACTAATCTTTTTTTTTTACCTTATTCCTTTTAGAACACAAGAAACTTGTGTTCAGGTGGATGGATGGAAAGACGAATGATGGATAGGTAAAACTTCAATTGTTTGCACAATAGTGAATTAAATTGTTACAATAGTTCAAAAAACAAAAGATCATAATGATAAAGATCTATGTTTTCAGAACATGAAGAAGCTCTCTAAATGTACAGCAGATTTAAGAAACGTACAGTAGAGAAAGGTTTACGCAACATTTAAAAATGCCATTAATCTATGTTTTTTAGTAAAGGTACAGTATGAACTCATAGACAGACAGATTTTTTTATATTTAAGAAATTAAAATGGTGCCCTGATCAGCAACCTGTCTTTCTTTTGTTTTCAACTTATCACTCGTCTGTTTTGTACTTGATATGCTTGCCTCAGTTGTGTTTTATTTGTTGTATTTATGCTTTTAACTAAGTTTGTTTTTTTAAAAACAATACCTGCTTTTTTTGCACTTTTATTTTATTCTAGTATTTAAGGAAATGTAAGGGTTTAATACAAATATTTATTTAGGTGAACTACAAATGTTTTGTTTATTCTAATAAAATTGTTCCTAACTTTTTTGTGGTGAAATCGGATAGTGTGATGTAGGTTTTGTTAAGACAATTCCCCTCATAAAAGTGTGATTTTTGTTTATTTTACTATGCGTCACTCTTTTATTAATAATTAGAAACCAAAAGGACATTTTTTTTACTCAAGAAAATGTGGAGTGAGGTTGCCCAATAAAATCAAGAAATGTTTTAAAATATTTTTTAATGGAAATTTAGTACAAAAAACATCACATACAAGATTTTTGTTCTTCTTTTTTTAAAATTGGAAGGAAAATTGTGATTATTTGATTCTGACATAAAAACAATAAAAGCCCTTTTAATGTTCTTTTTTCTTTTACTTGTTACTTAATTGAAAACGCACTGCAGCTTTAAATTGTTGTGATTTTGAACACTGAAAACATTTAAGCCCAGCACTTTTACCCCAGGAAAGTCTTTCGTTTGGTATCAATAATTAAGACTGGATCTTGAAATGGAAAAAGTAATTTCCCATGAAAGAACCAAACAGAATCGACACAAAGCCTTTCCCTTAAAACAGAGCTCAGGTAGAATCTATCAGCTCAATGGTGCCAATAAAAGTGGAAAAACTGTTATCTTTCGAGCAAAACACAACAAGAACTACAACTAAGAAGAGAAGTAAAAAACAAGAGAGACTTAAGGTGATTCTCATCTTCTACTCCAAAGCCTGGGCCCTTCCCAAAAAAAAAAAAAAAGTGGGAATGCAATTTCCCAGACTAGGAACATAAGGCAGGAGTAATCTGGCCTGTAATACCTCCTAGTCCTTAAATAAAAGCCCTCCATTTTAAGTCTTCAACCTCGTTTTTCCCCTCCTTTTCCCGCCTTTAATAGGATTTGGTAGAAAATGGCTTTGTGAATCGCCTCTCTTCGTCTTACTCAAGGAAGAACGAGCTATTCTCATTGAGAAGTGCTTAATTGCTTTAAATGACTGATGATACATCCAAAGAAAAGGGCCTTGAGGTAGGGGCCATGACCAAACACACACCAGACTGCACCACTAGATGAAGGGAGTACCTTGGCATATATTTACTTTCATGAGCAGGGTTTTTTAACAAAAAAGGGTAGAGACGGACGCTTTTCTGTGAAGCTCTGACGATTGTCTATTCCGTGTACAGATGCCAGTAAAAATGCATCTTCCTGACTGCATTATTGCATGTGTGCGTGCGTGCATGTGACAGTGAAAGAGAGAAAAGGGGTCGGCAGCCAGTGCTCTTCCTATTGACACCCCAGTAACATACTAAATTAAAGCTGTGATGAATTGTGGCTGTCATGGCAGGAGAGAGGGCAGATTCAGCCCTGTATTCCACCTCTGATTAGGTGGGGATAGAAAGATACGGAATATCATTATCAATATGTAGCACTATATTTTCATTAGGTTTTCCTCTCAGCAATAGACAGCTTAATGGCCAGATCATTTTTCATTTAAAAAAAAAATTAAACATTTTCATGGATGTCAGTGAAGAGTTCAGGTAAATTTCACAGTGATGGGGGATCAAAGTTAAGCGTTTCTAGGATTGTTCAGTTTCACACACTTCAAAAAGTTAGTAAAGGTAAAACATGTGCAAATAAAATGTAAAAATCCTGAAGGTCTTTTTCATCACTGCAGCAAGCTGCTGGCCCCCTTTTGGCTTTTGGCTGTTTACAAAAAGAAATGGGAAGTCACAGCAAATGCAGGGATTGAGGGGTATTCTGTGTTTGTGCACTCTGTGCTTTGAAGGTTGCATCCCTTGGGTGGACCACAAGGGTTGTATTTTTTGTTGTTTTTTTTTTTTTTTTTTTTAATATGTCAACTGCAACACTATTTCTGAAGAAGCTACATATCACAAACAAATGAACATTTTGTAAAAATAATACTAAAACGTGTCTCTGTGTTTAATAAGGCAGTAAGAATCTTTTCAAAGTTCCAATTACTTAAACTTTATTAACACATCCATCCATTGTGTAACCTCGCTTTATTTCCATTCAGGGTCACAGGGACACTTTAGCCAACCCAGCTACTGAAGGGCAAATTTATAGCACATTTATAGTTTAATTGAAAAGAAATAGATCTGAATAAGGCTTCTATTTGTGAAGCATTAATTTAGAGGAATGTGTTAATTAGATGAAGCCTACACAGTGAGAGTTTTTAGGACTAAAGATTCATGGGAAATATGCTGCATTTTCTTCTGTCCACTTCATCATGTCCTTCAACGGGTTACTGTTAAAGATGGAGCAAATCAAAGACTGATAAACGGACAAGAAAAGTAATAGAGTGAAAAGACATTGGTGCATTATTGAGCTTTCAGAAAGAGAAATGTTTGAGATTTTCAATTATATTAAGTGATAGAAAAATACATCAATTTTTTCAAAATCAAAATTGGAGTTTGTACATCTTCAAATTTAATATAACAGCAAATTATGGTTACTACTCTTGCAAAAAAAACAAAACAAAGAAAAACAAAGTGGGAATTAATTTATCTCATTATTGTTGTACAGCTGCTTATGTGATTATTTTTTATCTTTAAGAAAATTAAAGTTGGGCAGTTATTGTACTGTTTTTTTTCTAATATTTGTTTATGAAAAGCATATTTATCTATTAGCCACATTTCTGTAATCTCTGAAACAATGCACACTACAGATTCTGGAAAACATTAATTCTATTTACTATATATTTAATCATTTTGTATTGTATTTTTAAACTTTACTTGACATTTACTTTAAAGCATGTATTCTATTTTCAATTTTATTTTTATTTTTTCATGTTTGAATGATGCACACATTACATTTTTAAATTTTTAGGTGTTTATTACTATTTTTCTTTGAACATTACCATGGTCTGATGGGTTCAAAGTGCTTTGTAAATAAAGATGGATGCATTCAAAAAAACTCTTATTTAGGTGAAAAAAATGAGTTATTCTTCTATTTAATGAAAAAAAAGTGGGGTGTTTGTGTTTTTTAAACCCTCACAACAAAATAAGAGTCTGAGATTAACAAAAAGCTTTGTGGACTTAAATGTGACTCTTTAAGATTTCCATTTTGCTGCCCCTTTGCACATCTTTACATGAAGGATTGTGTATTTTTGTGCAGATGTATCTTTCTGTTTTGAAGGGAGAAAAAGACGGAATTGCACAATCTGTGCTGGGAAATAATTGAAGCCTCAACTGGAGGACATCTCAATCTTTATCACAACAGGAAGTTAAACAGAGGTCAAAATTGGCAGGAAGAATGGGATGCTTCCACAGGGTGGATGCTGTGCTTCTTTCATGGGTTGATGGGTTCTAGTGCAGGAAAGCTTGATGTTTTTGCATCCCCATCCCTTTGCTTTGGACAGCAGATGATGCCATTCACCAAAGATATGAAAACGCAAATGGAAGTAGATAAAATGGGCTCTTTCTGACCACTCCATTGGCTTAGCATTAAGAATAGGATGAGGAGATAAGAGTCAATCCAAGGTATCGCTGTATAGCTGATTTATGATTTATCAATGGACCTTGTCGAAGTGCCAAGGCATTTGGTCTGAAGGACATCCAGCCAGCAACTACAGTAGTTGTTTTTCAGACAATGTCCCTTAAGGGCAATTTTTAGGTCTCAGTAGAAAGATGAAACGAAATCCATCTGTGACCCTCCAGAAGAGCTTGAAGAGTTACTTGGATTTGCCAAGTATGAGTAAAAAAAAAATGGATGATGGGTTCATGTACAATTAATAATTCAAGAAATGCTAAATATATTATTGTCTTCTTCAAAATGCTTTTACGTTTACTGAAAAGCAATTTATATGAAAAGGCAAATTAATTGAATACTACTATTAAATGTGACCATTGGTTGGTTCCATCCTAGTTAAGCCTGTCAGTGTGTTTGGCAGACACTCATCGCGGCAGACTACTATGTCCTGCTAAAAATCTTAATAAAGAAAAGAAGAAAAAAAAATCCCATATAGAAAACTATTTTAGGTGACCTAAACAGAGTGTTCAGTGGTTAGGGGGATACCCATCTATCCTCCCATGGTGGTAGGCAGTGTGTGTGTATATACTGTTTTATCAGTGACCCGTATCCTGTTTACCTGATAGAGGCAAAAGCTCAGTGTCGAAGCTCCTTAAAAGTCAAAGCCAAAGGGGTATGGGGGTGGAGGAGCGCATCCAAACATATACCACATGTTATCGCACACGTACACACACAGTGTGATGTCCACACACAAGCACACACACTCCACCAGCCGCAGGGCGCCATGGTTACCTTGGAACTTTAACGTGGACCAGCTGGTGTACTTGGGTTGTGAAATTGCATTGCACTCGCAGACGCACCGGCGTGCAAGCACACACACACATGTTAACAGAGGATCAAAGGGAGTTGGAGCGCTGCACAGCAGCCCTTCTGCTCCTGCCCTTGGCTAAATGGATGACCAAACATTCCAGGCTGTCCAGCCCAGTAATATCTGGCCTGCAGCCTAATGAAGATCGACTGTGTTTATAATTCTCATGTTTGCTCTGATCACTAACATAATCTTTTCTATACACAAAACATGTGGTCAGAAAACACTCTTTGTTTCTTTAGATTAAGTCCAAGCTCAGAAGAAGAAAAGACGAATGAGAGAACTATCTTAAGATGAAATACGAACCCTTGTTTCAGTAGCTCTTTGCATTTTCACACATGATCTCAAACAAAGGAGAAAGCACCAAGGGATGTTTTTCTGCCTGCTTGAGACTTTGACACCTGCCTTGCCGCAGCAAATTGGAATGGCTCACTCTCAAATGAGATTTCTGCCGGCTGCACGGGGAGAGAAAAAAAGGTCACCCATTATAACTATTCTACATGATTCACAGAGTTATCACATCTCTGCTCGCCTACCTTCCCTTTAATTAGCTTCTGGGACCTGGGCAAGGTGTATGTGCATGTCTGTGTGTATTAGAGTGTGCATGTCTGCCTGACATACACAGAGAAACTCTCCTGCTTTCTCTCACATCATCTGTATTGTGCCAAAATTAAAATCCCATGTCGCTTTTCAGGGACATAGACTATTTCTTAAAGAACAAATCTACTGACCCGTGAAATCTGCCCTTATTTAGCCTACACTGTGAAGCAGAGATTACTCTTATCACTGAGATGCATGCTACACTGAGTGCAGAATTGTGGTTCAGGTTAATGCTTGTATAAAGGTGGTCTTTTTGTGATTTTCCACCCCTTTTCTTTATATTTTTCATTGGCCAAATAAATGATATGATGCAGCACAGTTCATGTTGGCATTTAAGAGCTACTGCATTTAATAAAGTTGAGGCAGAATGTTTGTCTCACAGTTCTAGGCCAGTCATAAGCTATATATTAAGGCGTTGCAACATATTACTTACTGAATACCTGATGATACCTGTTCTGCTAATCTGACATACTACCATAGATGGAGTTGTAAACTAGGATGTTTTTAGTTCTTTCTGGTGGGTTATTCAACAGTAGCTGGACTCTTCCGCTCAAGAAAACATTTTCTTAAGATTAGAATTTTCCTTTTTTGCAAATATACATGCAAACTTAACATCATATCGCCTTGTAATGGCATGGGATCAGTTTGATGTAAGGTGAAGGAGATGATACGGATAATTACCACAGAAAATTGAGTTATCATGAACATCATCCATCAGTGGCAGTTCCTTATTTTTCACAAGGGGCTGTAACCCAATGCCATGTTGAGAATGATAATGACTTTGCAATTCAGTCTGAGTTCTGGAAGGATGGGGAGTGCAACTATAAACAACTACAAGGTAATCAAACAAACAGCACACAATGGCAAGATGCTTATCAATTTCCTTCTTAAAACCCTTTGACTTCCTTATGCACTTTATTAAAGCATTACAGTTTCTTGATAAAACTGTTGAAACATTTTGAGAATTGTGTGTTGCTAAATGTTTGCCTGCAAGAAGCTAATAGGTTAAAGACCCACTCCAATGAAAATCCTATTTTGGTGCTTTTAACATGTCCTTGTCGCTTTTTGTTTTCATGATCAAGAACATATATGAAATATTTTAAGTACGAAATTCTGAGTATTATTATGAGTATTTCTTTATTGAAATCGTGGTGAATCAGGGGCAGGTGAAAAAAGCTGTTGAAAAATCTTGTAGTTGTGACATAAAAACAAGTCGCCCTGCTTCGCTCTATTCCGATGGAGCTATCTGGCTGAATAGCTCTTATATTGCTCGTCAGTTTTGTTCCACCGCAAATGTTAGTTTGGGGTTGTGAGGGGCTGTAAGCTAGTCAGAGAGAGTACACATAGAGATCATGGGAAATAAGTGAAGGCTCACTTCTGCGCCAATAGCCCCGCCCATAACTCAGAGGCAAGTTTGTGATGAACTCCTGCCATTCTGCAGAAACTATTTCCTAGAAAACAAGTTTTTTTTTTTTTTCTTTTGTTTTTTAATTTGGCTAAAAAAAAACTGGATCATCAGAATTAAAAGGCCACAGGTAAGGCTTATACAAAATCAAAAGATGATCAGAGGATGACTTTAAAGAGATCAGGGAGGTTGTCTTAAACCACATAAAAAATAAAAATAAAAACCTATTGGTTTCCTTTTTCACCTTTTTAAAATATTTGCTCAAAACAAACACACAAGAGTAATGTCTTAAATAATTATCAAATTTCTTTCTTATTAAGAAGAGTTGCTTTGGTTCCTCAAATAGATCATCCAGAATGAAAATTGGATTGAGCTGCACTGTTCACAGGTTTTATTTTCCTTTTGCATGGATCTGTGTTTTAATTAAAAACCTTGATGGAATTTTGAATGTTAAAGTACTCAGTAACAGTAGATTTGAAGAGTTTTTGGCAATCCTCTCGGTTATAGTTTATTTTTCTAGTTACATTGCTTTTTTTTACGACAAAATAAAAGTTAACAATTTCTCTTTTTATGCAGATATGATATTCTTTTTTCTGCCTAACATGCAGACAAAAATGTGACTTGAGTTGAAATTTTTACTAAAATAGGATCTCAACTAAGCACACTTATCCCCCAAACTGTATTTCTTTCTGACAAGAATCATGGAAACACAGATGCAACACACGCCATTTTGCTTGATTAAGGAACAATTTGGGGAAAAAAAATATATACATATTTTATTTTCTCATGGATTATTCCTTGAAAAAGTTGCCCAAATACACTAAACCTCCAAAGTTGAGTTGTTGCTCTGATCATTTTGAACTGCATCCACTGCTTTGTATAAATTTCCTTTGGCAGCTAGAAACTGTTGGAAATTGATATTTAAAAATAAACATATTCAGTGGTTTATTGTTAAATATTTGCATTTTAGCTAGCTCAGTTGCATAATAGCACTGCTATCATTATTAACCTTCCTGAAGGATCACTAAACTTTGCTCTGTGCCTCATAGGACTTTTTTTTTCTAAAGCAAAGGCTATCTTTAATTATTTTTTATGAATGCATACATGGATACAAACTATACTCATATTATATACCCTGTACCCCCACACATATGCACAAAGTCGGGGGGAGGGAAGTGCATCAATACCAAAAGACTTTAATCAGCTCTCAGAGGAAGGCATCATTGCATTTAGAAATCAAACCTATAGAATCAATACCTGAGTTACACTTAAAATGACAAAGTGCTTAGATGGTGCTCATGCAGGCACACTGCCCCAGGGTAGCTCTGCTGTGTTAAGATGGATGTGTAGATATTTTACGGTTGTGATTTTGGTTATGCAGATAGATGGACCCTAGCAAATTTTAACCCCATGGGCATTGGTATTTCCAGCAACAAAACACCTGAACATACCACGAAGAAGAGACAACCAGTAAAATAAAGCTACCTTTAAGAGATACACTGTGGATTTGAGCATCTATCTGCTCATGAGATGCAATTACATTATCAATGATGCGATCAATCTCTTTGTGCCTGCTGATATTACACTTTGGATTTTAATTACTTTACACTCTTTCAATATACAGTATTAGAGGCAACCTGAAAAAGTCAATGTAATTGCCATTGTGACAACCTGCTAAGCAAAGCAACTCATAGAGAATTACTGGACAACAGAATGTAGATGACATGAAATACCCTATATTTTTATGTATCCTGTAAATGTATTGCTAGTGTTGTTAAATTAAAATGTGTACCAAAAAATCGTACAATGAATCCAAATTTCTTTATTTTTAATTGTATTTTATTTACTATAAATACATGTAAACATACCAATGCTAGCTTAGGCTAGTATTATTTCACCAATATTTATTAGCTACAAATGGTGACTAGCAGATATATACATTTAGTGTTGATTTGTTTGTTTAACTATGTTTTGATTTATTTGATTCTATCATCTTCACATTCTTATTAGCTTTGATTTACCTACAGCACACACTTTATGTAATTACAATAAATACCACCAATTTGCATGCACAGAATCACTAAAAGTCAAACCCAGAAAACAAAGGAAAACTTCACATTTGGTCAAGTATAAGTTTACAATTATTAACTTTACAAAAATGTAAACATGAAATATAATCACAATTGTCAAATAAAGTATATTTAAAACTTTAAGAACAAATGTAATATTTAGTCAAAAAAAACATTTATAATGTAAACTATTGAAACCTTTACTTCTAAAATGTACATCACATATATTTTTTGCAAAAAAATACTCTGGTTCATGTGAAATAACAGAAAAAAATCACAGGTTAGGAAGCGAAACTTTATCCTGTTAAGAGAAAATAAACATCACAAGGAAGTTATTCTTCTAAACTGCCTTCGTTCACTGTTTGTGTGAATCTATATAGTGATATGTATGTAAAGTTTATACAATGACAAAAAGGGTGGGTGAGCCCAGAAGAATGAGACTGATATATAATTTCAGTCACGCTGACCGCGTCTGAAAACATTTCACAGGCAGAGCAAGGGAAATGTAAATCTGAGTTTGTTGAATCTCACACACAAACACATGCCCACACAGGAGGAAAAAAAAAAAAACCTCATCTTCCCTTTTTCCCCTACACACACATAATACATTAAAATGGAAAACAGCTAACGTTCATCCCGGCATGGAAGGGGGCCCTAATATTTGTTTTTCCCTCCCCTGCAGTGTCCACGTTGCCAATGACCAAATTTATAATAATCTCTGGCTCTGAGTCCAGTGGTGCTTCCAGAATCCATAATCAACCCTGCAATGGTTACTTTAGCCTGGTCACATGCAGCCACAGACTGACGAAGCTCATAGGCTGGATTGTCTGCATGTTCATAGGGACAGACACATTGAGGAATTGCATGCCATTGTTAATTTGCTTTGTTTCAGTCACACATAGTCACTTACAGGTCATAGTGCATGTTTAAGAGATTAATGCCCTTGATTGAGGCTTTCTTTTTTATTGGCTCCAGTAGCTGTAATTTCTTTTTTGTTTTTTGCTCTTCTTTTTAGACATTATTTTGTCATATTGACATATTTTTCTTAGCTTTAGGTAATAGAAAGCAAAATAGCATTTCTAAATATTTCCTTTTTTTTTATGTTACCTGATCCCTTTTAGTGAGAGTTGCGACAATTTGTTCAAACAATTGTCTTTGCACCGCTCAAAATTCACATTTAACATCTTTATGATTTTTGTCATTTGGATCTATTGTCAATTTAAAGAAAAACGTTTAGATATCATGTCTGTCAAATGTGTATATTTAAATGTATGTCACAGTTTTCTTGTCATAAAAAGAAAGAATAAAGGGAAATCTATTTGTTTTTTCTATGTTTAAACTGACCTTAATCATAGCTGATTCACTCGTCTCCTCTAACTGAAGCACTGCTGTTAATTTTTATGTGCATGCAGTACTTGCATGTGCAATTAGTTTTTTTAAAGCCTGTTCTTACTTTGCATTGATTAGACTAACAATGTTTTACCTAAAAACAAAATATGTTTGAAAACTGTCCCTTAAGGTCATGTCTCTTAGCCACTATGTACAGTTTGGGCATATTGCACAGATGAAAATTGGTCATACATGAATATAGGTTACGTGGAAAAGGTAAGAAAGGTTGTTGTTCTTTCCTTGAAAATTTCACAGATGTATAACGAATGAACCACGTTAAAACCATAGAAGTACGGGTAAAGCGCACAAAGAATACTTAAATAAATGTAGAACATGAACTCTGCGTGATTATTGTGCTGTTTATGTGTATATCACTAGCAATTAGTGCATCGATTATGAAATCTTAATGTTATATGTGTGCCCTATGGGCAATATAAGAGACATACATTGATGGTACATGCGTTAAAATTCCATTAGACATACTTCAACTTTTGTGGGATGGCCTTGGAAAGCCATAAATTTGCGTATGCATCTCGCAAAAATCACACACAATTGTGTACAATTTATGTAATAATTGTTTATAAACAATGTACAATATGCGTTAACTGCCTGATTCTCAACTGACCAATAGTTTTGAACAGTTCAAAACCAAACACGTACAAACCCATCAACCGAAACCCTTGACTGACATCTGCTGACATTGACAAATGACAAACGCAAGAAACACTTCTGAATTACATGTGTCACGCATGTATCGCGAAAGACAAAAGTTTCATATGTGTTAAATGTTCCCAATGTAAGTTGTGGCTGTGTAACATGGCCTTTAGAATAAAGGACTCATTGCAGAGCACTGAAAGTTCTTATTGTTGCATACTACAACAGACATTCTCAAGCTAACAGTGAAGACATGAACTATTTTAAACTTCTTTGTCTTATTCGTGAAGTTGAGTCATGGCATTTAGACTTCAAATCTTCATTAAACCATCATATGATGATTTTTGACATTGCCTGTCACGTATTCTCATAGCTCTGCAGTAAATTTTGTTCTGGATTTTCTTAAGACATTTTAAATTAGTTCAATGATAAGCAGAAATTACATAAGCAGCTTAACGCCAACATTTTATTCTTTATAAGTCTGTATTTTACCAGGGAAAGCACAGTCTGAAGTCACAAGATGATAGAAAAAGACATAATATGACCAGAAGTACTGCAGCAGGGTGCCATTAGTGCTGTGCCATTTTGTATCCCATGCTGACCTGCAGCAGAATGAGCAGACTGCAGCTGGGGTGGGTTTAATAATTTGGTATCCTTTGGGCTCTGCCAGGACATCTTGCTTTACTCATATATCTGATGCTCTGTAGATGGGTATCACTTTTATTCGGAGCGGTTTTAATCACCCACTGCAGTGTTTCCTGCTGGGGTCAAGCACATCTTATTCCAGTTTGTGATGTTTCCAGTTACAATGCTTTGTGATGCTCATGTGAAATGCTTTTCAAGAATTCAACCCCTGAGTTTTTAGTTTTGTTTTTTCATAAAAAGTTTTGCTAATATTATTTTCAAAATAAGATTTTACCCTAAACTCTGCAAGCATGTTTTATTCTCTATTTCTTATGAGGCCACAAATCCTTCCTTTCTCAGTGGTTGCATCACTAAATTAGTTTTTCCATCACCCCTGTAATAATATGGACCCATGGTAAACATACATTTGTAAGTGATGTAGTGGTTGGCAATCTTGCCTCACATCAAGATGGCTTCGGTTGAAATCCTTGCTGGGTCCTTTTGGTGTAGATTTGTCCTGTTCTCCCTGTGCGTTCATGTGTACTCCAGGAACTCCAGCTGTCCAAAAGCAGGTTTCATAGGTTGACTTGGGTCTTTAAAGCCTCGTTTCCACTGAGCAATATGGTACGGTCTGGCCCAGACCAATGCGGTAAATGAAACGGACCGGTTGGGGCGGAGCTATTGAAACCTTTTTATTGGCGGAAGGTAATTACGGCAAAAGACAGCACCAAGAAAAAAACAACTGTATTTCTATTTGCCACCCGAAATCTTCTCTCAAACAAAATTAAATACTTTGTTTATACAAAGTTCCAAAAGCCAAGCGGAAAAAAAATGAACTGCTGGATTACCTCCATTTTTGTTGTTCTTAGATTAACCCCGCATGTGCTGAAATGTTTACCTAAATTGCCGAAACCATTCTAAGCTGGAGCGGACCGGACCGTACTGCTCAGTAGAAACAAGGCTTAAATGTGTGTCCCTGTGATGGTCAAGCTAACTTTCAGGGTGTACCCTGCGTTTACCCTGGAGCAATTGGGACTGGATACCCCCATGGCCCACATTAGACCAAGAAGATGCATGGATGGATTGATATATAAAAACAATCCCCCACAAATAAGCCTGCTCTTGATAAATTAATTGGCTAAAAAAAAAATTTTTTTAATCTGTCCCGGGGTGTTACCTCTGGCAAAAAGCTGTCTTCATTAATAAAACCAATGTAATGATTAAGGCAGTGATACCTCTGCCTCTGTCAGTTGTAATGTTTTTACTCAGGACCAAAATGCAGAATATGCTTAATGATATTAAAATACGCACATAAAATGCATCTCATAAGTACCAGGGCTCAATCTCACTAAGTACAGTCTTTTCTAAAGATGCTACCTTATACAAAAAAAGCGTTGCTGTGTTGTATTTATGATTTTAGCCCTGTGCATATTTGTCAACCCATTGTGTTTGAAGGATGACTTCAAGAAACACTGACCCCTCACATCACCTTAAATGCATATAAAAACAGCCAACTCTTTTAATACCCTAGTTTAATGACCACCCCCAGTGAAAGACCATTAACGAAATGACATCACGTAAGGCCATCTAATCCACCCTCTCAGCAAACACAAAAGCATGTTTGGACTGACATGCTTTTCGTGCACAAAGCCCTTCTTAATATATAATACTTATTAAAATCTATCCACATTGTCATGGTGATCTTATTAAACAATATTTGTTATTGTTTATATTTGCCTTTGTGCATAAAAAAGGTTTCCATATTGTTAGGAGAGGTTTTCCATTTCATCTTATGAATTCAAGGACAGTTCCTAATCATGCAGAGTGAATACATGGAGACATTACAGTAACATATGCATTAACCTCTTGAATATTTCTGTCATGGGCCACAAACACCAGAGGGAACATATGCTGACTACCCTAGCAATTTGTAATATTGAGTAGCTGACAGAGTGTGATTTCATAAGCTATTGACAGTGCCATAGTACACTCATGCTAGGTGGTGGAGCTATTGATAAACATGGTATTGGCCTGTCACCTGTTCTCCCTAATTCGGGTCCATGTAAAAGTCGAGAGCTGATGACGTCATTGTAACCACTGTCAGTGTGGGGATTGTTCTGCTGCAGTGGGGTGGTATCCACACAAAGTTTTTTTGTATTAATTTCCAATAACAAAATACAGCACGCATCAAAATAAAAAGATGTAAAAAAAATTTATTTATATAACTGCAGAGAACATATATGCACTGGTCAAATTACAAGGTGATACAATGCTTAAATAAAGTACTTTTTAAGTAATCACAATGTAAACAAAATTAAAAAAGAAAGCATTTGCAACAATTATTTTTCTACTGTGCATCTACACAAACATTTTCAGCCATATTTTATGTACAGTCAGTTGAATGCACATTATCATAAAAGTCAGTATTCAAAGCATATTCTCCAAGTTTAGGACACAGTCAATGCAACACTGTTCTAATTCAAGTTCATAGAGAAATGTACTGCAGGAAGATAAATTCAATATTAGTTCGGAGGGATCGCATTCCCAATCACAGTCGAGATACGATACCTGCAAATGCAATCCCTACAAGTTGGCAATTATAACAAAACTCCCAAGACCACCACACATTTGCACACCATCCACATAATTTTTGTCCGTCCAATTAGAATTTTTAATATCCCGGTTCGTGCGTTAATGGAGATTAATGGTCGATCGCCATGGAGAAATCCAATGTCATCTATTATGATTCCAGCCTTGGTCCCAGTCCGCTCTAATTACATCCTCAAAATGCCCTCTGCTTCACAACCCCCAGCATCTTAAGATCAATCAATAATTTTAATTTTCGGATGCCCCCCAACCCCGCTGCAGTCCTTACATTCGTCCCATGCTTTTTCCTCGTTTCTTCTCCTCAGTGCGAATCGATTTGTTTCCAAAGAAAATCAAATGCTGTTGAATAAAGCCTGATAGGGAATTAATTACCCATCTCATTTGTAGCTCCCTTTGATTCCTTCGTTTGTTTGTCCGTTTGTTGGGTCCCTCGTCCCCATTCTTTCTCTCTGTTATGTCTTTCCTCCCTCAGTCGCTGTCTGTCTGGAGCTTGTGGGGCGCTTTCCACTCTTTTCCCTCTTCTTGTAACGTAATTAGCATGCAGATATGCATCTGCTGATTCGCAAGTCAAATCGCCTCGCTATTTCTCCCTCTTATGCATCTCAGCCCCGTTTTGGGGACTCTGATTGTTCTTATTTAAATGAGCTATTTGATTTGGTTGACAACCACCCGCCCCCTCACAGCCAAACCTAAACAAAGACCCGTATGATAACACTTAATGTATGACATTTCTCTTTATCTGCACAAAACTGAGCTCTTCTTTGTCTTCCACTTGACTTTGTACTTTATCACACAATATGTAAAATCTCATACATTAAATCCAATCTCCCAACAACCATTTAAAAATGAAAATGAAAAGCTATTTATATCTAATAACCTTTATAAATAACCTTTTTCTGTAGGTGTCATGTACATTAAGCAAACCTCTGCAATCTTAATGTGATTCTTGCTTTGCCTTTTGATATTTAAACTTCTTCTTCCTGTTGTACGTCCTCCAGACAAGACGACAGCTCAGTGTGCATTTTGTGCAACACAAGGGCAATCCTCTCGCCCCCTCTTTCCTTCTCTCACATGCACTGAGCATGTCTGCTGGTGCAGGAAAATGTTTGCTCAGCACATTTCAATATGAACATCATAATACTCTATCTAGCTGCCGTCCGTTTACCTGTCATAAACTAACAGAGGCAAGCAATTTTTATTCATGAAGCCTGCTAAGAAAAGAAAAAAAAAGCAAGCCTTCTTGAACCATTATCAAAAAAGAAACATACTGTAGATGGGTTGCAACATCTACTTTTGATGGTCATGAAAAAAGAAGAGCTAATGATTGTACCTAGTCTAAATACATAGATAGAAGTAGCATTTGTGGGCTCTACTGCATCCTTTACCTAATATTTGGTACAAGGCTAATATATCATATAGATTTACGCAAACCACCTAACCCTACATTAAATACTACCATAGTAGTGAAATGTTAAATCACATGGATAAAGGATGAGTTCCTTGCCTTCCTTTAACCAACATTGGTTAGATGGTATAAACTAGAGTTTTCTGGTGGACTGGTAGAATCGTGAAGTGTCTCCTAAGCATAAACAGCAACAAGTGTCAGAGCAGATCGCACAGGGGAGGGTTGTTGGCATAAGGCCAGCTGAATCCCCCATTTTCCTGGCTGTCCTCCTCCTTCAAAGCCAATCTGCTCTACATTTGCCATCATTACGTGACTGCCATTCATATGCCATATCAGAGGCAGGCGCCAGGCGCCCTTTACCCATCTCTCCTCCTCCTTGCACCCCTCTTTTCACGCCCCCCCTATTTTCCGCACCCACCATGTCAGAGTTCTCTAAAGGGTCCGGGTGGCATCTTGCCCTGGTTGCCTCATGAAGACAGGACTGAAGACAAAGTAATGCATAGATACAAAAAAGCCTTAAAAAGGAGGATCCGGTCCCTTCTACATGCTTCTTGGAGCCCACTGAACTTCCTATGTTCACATGGAAGTTGTTGTTGTTGTTGTTGTGGTTGCTTATTTCCATCTCTCCTCTTCACATGGATAGATCCTGCTGTTTGGGGAAAAATGCAAAGAAGTAAACCACCTTTAAATCCTGGAACTTTCCTGGTTCGTTCTATTGACGGGACCTTGGTACGTCTCCTATGCCCACACACTCATACACACACTCACACACACTCACTCACATACAGGCATGCACTGAGATGCTGCAGAGTTTTTCTCTCAGAGCTCCCTGCCGCCTCGTCCGCCTGCTGCCTCGAAAGAACTGGGAATACAATGGGATCTACTAGGAACTCACTCACACATACAAGCAGACACAGGCTGGATTTAATTCACACATGCACTCACCAGTCATTTGAGGCTGCAGGAAAGTGAATAATCAATTGAGTATTGATTTCTTGTAAGATTTTGTAAATTTCAAAGGCAGAGACAAAGAGGGTAGCTTAAGAAGAGTCGCCGCAAGCGAGACGAGACGCAAATTAGCCAATAAACACAGACAGTGGAATAAACGAAGGTGAATGAGCGAACCGGTCGTCACCGCAATATGCTACCGTTTTTTTCTTGTTTCTTTATTGTTTCTACGCCGCCCTCCAGATGAATTAAAACTGTGCGACAATTGTTTTCCATGGAGACGAAGAGATGGCGAATGGGCAAATAAGGGTTAAAAGGAAAAGCTGCAAGAGGAGATATAGTGACTGGAGGACATGGTAATTAGGGAGTCTGCAAAACACATCTCATCATTATGGGGAGTATGCAAATGAACCGACTGGCTGTTTTTTTTTCCTCCTTGTTATGGATCAGAAAGAAGGAGCTGAAGAGAAGAATTAAGGCATATTATTCTACCCAAGGAGCTGCTGGTGTATGCAAACGAGAGAGAGACGAGAGAGAGGAGGAGAGTAAAGAACACTCTGTAGCCACGGAGATTTGCATTGGAGTCCACTGCAATCATACAAATACAGTCTTACTCTTCTTTACTGGCTGGGAGATGGTTCTACATTTGTTCAGCAAAAGAGAGAACGACAATCAGACATGCACTTTTTTTCCGTATTATGCCAATCTGCGCATATTGATAGGCTGCTCCGTGGATGATAATTACCTGCTGGAATATCGAAATCGCGAAACGAGCCTTGGAATGAAGAAACGAGAAGAAAGGACAAAAAAGAAAAAGAGCGGAGGTATGCAAAGGCGCTAATGATATTCAGAGCGCTGACTGTGTGTCATCTGCATGATGACAACGGCCAATTATAATGAGCCATGGACTCTCTGCCACAGATAAGTAGGAGAGCAAAGAACATGGCTGAAGAGGAGGGGTAAGCGAAAAAGAACTTCCCCGTTTCTTTCTTCTTAATTTGCCGCTGAAATGTTCTGATTCCGCCCTGTTTGGATTTACAAAAATGATACAAAGGATGGCAGTCACAAAGCAAGTAAAAAAACAAAAAACTGTCCATTAAGTGTAAAAAAGGCCAAAAAAAGGGGGATCCTTCCACGTTGGATGTAAGGCAGCGTGATTCCATCACCATGTTGTTCAACTTCGCTTTTGTTCGGATGGTACCCACTCCCACCATCGCTCCTATTACCAAAGACTCTTGTTAAAAAAAGACAAAAACACAAGCACATGCACACACAGCGGCATCATTCCCAATGCCGCCCTCTCCCCTTCCTCATCACTCTACAAAATGCCTCCCCATCATCGTTTTGCATATTTGCATGCCGCCCCGCCTGCCACAAAGGACTAAACAGCGTTATGCAAAACAGTCTGGCATCCCCACTTACATAGTGATGAGATGCACAGTGTGAGGAAAGTGAAAAAGGGGGTGAAAGCTGTGAGGGGGGGGCAAAGACGACGACGTGTGTGTAGGGGGGCTTGTTGGCACTAAAAGGGGGCACGTGCGGTGATACCACTCCTACTGTGTGATGACAGAAAGGCGTGGGAAAAACAGCGATGGGGAGGGGAGAGTAAGGAGCTTGGGAATGAGGGCATGTTGGCACTAAGAGAGGGCACGTGTTGCAGGAGGAGGAGGAGGAGGTGGAGGACTGACATGGGTGGGCAAAGTGCAGTGGGAGGTGCAAGAAAATGAGAGGTTGGATGGGGACACGGTGGGGGGTGGTACTAAACATGCACGGGCTAAAGAGGAAGGGATTTCATTTCGAGGGACCACCTGCGTTAAGGAGAAATGTCGTACTGTTAAAAAGTCAGGACACACACCTCTTATCAGATCTCAGGGGAGTATGCCAGGAGGTGTGTCTGCCATGACGGTGACAACACATGGTAACTTCAACATGGAATACCCGTGTGCTTCAGTAGACCTGCAGGGGTGCCAGAGATGTATCTGATGCCATTTGGGATCTTTTTTTTTTGTCTCCGTCTAAACTCTAACTCAGCAATTCATGCTAAAAAGATACTATTTCCCCAGACATTTATGTACTATAAAAGTGTTCTAGATGTTTAACCTTTTTAAGACTTGGGTGCATCTAGTTATTGTTTAGATCTTAACCTTGAAGTAACAGATTTTAGCAGTTAAAAATCTAAGATTCCGATATGTTCTTTTTCCCTTTAACCACTTTGCAGTTTCTGTTTGCTCTTGTAACGTTTCTTCAGCTATAATTTGTTGCACAACATGTCATTAAAGACCCACTCTGATCATCTTTTCTCTATTTTCAAAGTGTTCCCAGAGGTCTTGTAATTATGATAATGCTGTTTTTATCCAAAATAAAAAAGAAAACCTGTGTCATTTTCCAGGACATAGGCCGAAACCAAAAATTATTTCTTACCTCTACGGCTTCTTCCTACACCTACATAAAGCCCTCCGAATGTAGAATCATAGAAAAATAGTGTCATCTAATTCAGATTTCACTCCCACTCGATGACGTCATCAATAGCCGCAAATCATCCACATTACCGAGTAGCTGCCAGCGCTGGAAAAATGCACATCAGTTTTATAACTTTAAAAAGTCATGCTAAAACAAAAAGTCATTACTTACACGTAAACTTCTGTGCATCGGAGCACACCCACGTGAAGAAATGTGTTTCTCTTCCACAGGAAAACGCAACGAGGATTACCCTTGTAGCAGATTAATATAGAGCTGCGTTTACCATAAAAAAAATAAAAAAAACTATTTCGGATACCCCTATACCTCCAAATTGCCCATACAATTGGAGAGATAAGGAGAAATCGGAAGGGTGGAAGAATTTGGATTTGGACATAGTTTCTGTAGAGCGCACTAGGTCATCAGAAATTTGTTCCAAAGTTGGGGGTAGGACTGTTGGTGAGGAGTAACTACGTCCCCCCTTCCCATTACCACTCACTGAGCTATCTGTTTACATGTTCTCCCAAAAATGGCGAGCAATATAGGAGCTTTCCATTCGTACAGTTTTGAGCCAGATGTCAGATTGGACGTTAATGGCTCTAGTAGTCTTCAAATGGATGAATCAGAATGAAGCGGAGAAGGGAGCTTAAGGCCCTCCCAGCATATTTTTAAAAGTAACTCTTTTCTAAAGGTATCTTGGTCCTGATCTTCAATGGTTAGAGTAAAGAATTACCCAGAAATGCATTTTTAAAATTTTATTTTTGTCCTCCATCATCAGGAAAATGCCACAAGAACATGTTACTAACACCAAAAACATAACTTTCATCAGAGTGGGTCTTTAAACAATATTTTCTTTTCAAACAGCATATTGTCTTTTGCTGTTTTATATCTTTTAAAAGCACAGTTAAGCCTTAGACAATGTTTGTCCAATGTTAAATATATCATTCTAATCTTGTAATTTAATGTATACTGCAAGAGTTCATACAAGTCGATTTGTTTATAGGAAACTGTTTTACTGTTGCACACTACATGTAAGGACACTTACCTATAAAAAATGC
This sequence comes from Oryzias curvinotus, assembly GCA_023969325.1. Lineage (NCBI taxonomy): Eukaryota > Metazoa > Chordata > Actinopteri > Beloniformes > Adrianichthyidae > Oryzias > Oryzias curvinotus. The sequence goes on from CM043725.1 coordinate 16,561,560, forward strand.
CTCAGACAAAGTAAGAGATTATCCATCCATCTAATACTTTAAATGTTTCAGCTTTTTTGTTCTTTTACCTTACCTTTTTATTGAAGGGGCAGAAGACCTTCAGCATAAAAAGCTCATCACAGCCTTCATATTGATGTACTCCAAGAAAGTACTGTAAATTCATTTTTTTTGTGCATTTCTAAGATAAATTTGAGTCATATTTTTTGTAGATTGCATTCCTTATGCTTTTTTATCAAATACATTTTTGAGATTTTTAAATTATTTTTTTAATTATCAGAGTCTGTTTTAGAAATGTTCTGTTACATTTGATGTGCACAACTCTGCTTGCTTGCATGTATGTGTGTGTGTTTTATTTATTTTTTGGTTTTTGGTGATAAAAGTTAAAGCTAAACAAAAGGAAAAGAAAAAATTTCAAAAAATGTGTTTAAGATTGCTTTAACCTACTAGACTCCTTATCTTGCTGTTTGATAAATAAAATAAACCCACATATATTCACAGTTTTATGAGTTTTACCACTCTACTTTAGTGCTCAGTCTTTTCCAAAAAATACAGATGGTTTTTACATTATCTTGATTTTAAACAAATGTCAAATCCATATGCACAAAAACAACACAAAATATCCTAAACTATTAGCATGTGCTTTACAGATGCCTTCTTTGTATGTACATTTTGCTATAAGCAAATGCAAAAAGACTAAATTTAAAGCCAAAAGTGAACGAGCTGCACATGAAAATTGTCTGTTGACTTTGGTGACAAAAAGGCCAAATTAGTTAGACTATGGTGAGGAGTTCACATTCATTGTCTGAAAGTTATCCAGTGGCGAGTCAATTTGATTAAACTCGCATTCTCCTCTTGTTTAAGAGCGATAGTAGTTTCACATGTCCTTCTTCAAATGCAAGACTATAGCTTTTAGACGCCCTAAGTGAATCATCAGTGGCACTATCAAATTACCCTTAACAAAGACCAAAGGTTACTTAAAGGCCTTTTAGTCATCCACGCTGGCATGCCAGCTAATTTACAGCAGACTCATTAGAACAGCATTAAACACAATTTCCTGCCGACAAATTTCATTTGGCAGAAAAATCATTACCATAGCAATAATAAACAACCTTATATAGCAGTGGCTAATGGCAATTTGAGTAACCTAATGTTGTTAGCAAACCCCAGGAATAGCAATGGTGGCTCGGACAAGGATGATCAAAGCTCTGTTTAAGGTAGATGTTGACATGATGTGTGTGCTAATATAACTTTGGAGTTTTTATTTCTTTCTGTTTTCTTTCACTTTTTGGTCCTTAAGCTTTGTCTTGGGTCTGGACAATGACAGTGGAAATATAATGTTTCATAACTGTCAGTGCACAGGGTTGTGTGTAGCCTGGGGTTACTGTGCTGAACAATAAACCATAATTTGATAGATGAGAAATTACAGTGGTCCATCTACTGTGCAGGGCCTTAACCCCGGGCAACACAATACAGCTTTAGATGATGTGTCACATTTCTCAGAGAAAGGGAGAAAAATGAAATTAAATTTTCTTATACTTTGTTAATAAAGGCTTGCTGTGGCTTCGAGTCCTTGTTTGTTTTATGCAGATGCTCTAATGCAGCAGATAAATGTGAGGTATTTAATTGCCACTGATGATTATTAATGGCCCTCTGTCCATTACAGCACCTCAGAATGTGGCATGAGACATGCTGGGAGGAATAATACCTTTCATATGTTGGCGAATACGCTGATGATTTATATTTAACAGTCGCTGAGCACAAACCTCCTCCTCTCTCCCACATGTGCAGAGTTACCGTTGATGGGAGGTATACATCATAGGTAGCAAATCCACTTCTTTAAGCCAATGCATTCACCATTAGCAAATGTATATCTCTTGGAGTGTAGCATGGGTTTGTAATAGAGCAGGTTGGAAATGATGTGTTTCCTATGACATTGTGGCTGAGAACTACTCAGACCAACCATTAGTACCCCCGTAGAGCATGCTGCAGTGCTGTATCATTTATGTCAAGCAAACAGGACTGATTTGACTTGGTCTCATAGTGAGTGACTGACAGCCATGCACACATAATGGCTGTGATCTTAAGTGAAAATTAGTGGGCAGCACTAATAGCATGCATACGATGGAATGTTGTAAGTGCAAGTATTTAACTGGAAAGGTACTGCAGTCCATAGAGGCAGTTTGTTGGGTGATGAACAGCTATTTATCATCCCTGTTGTGTAAGCAGTTGCTTTGTGATTTCACCACTAGGGTCACTGTGAGGTTTGTGTTAAGTTTTACAGTGCCCACAACTAACAAGTAAGAAATCCATTTAAATCTGCCTCAAGCAAAGTTCTTTGCTTTGTGATCATGTATACATATAGTGCTGCTAAGAATATTACATTTTTATTGCAACTCTGAAAAAGTACTTCATGCAGCAGGGAGGATAATCCTGCTCCATTTAAATGTTGTGTTGTCCCATCAGACGACAGCAGTGGTGATGTTAACGATGGAAACATTTGCTCCCTTTTTTTTTTGTCTGCAAGCTCACATCTTCAAAAATCTCTGTGATGTCATGTGGAATAAATTCATTTTATTTTTAATTTTATGATCTTGAAATGAAACTCTATATCTTACATTCCCGAAACACCCCCCCCCCCCACCCCTTTTTTTAACAGGAATGATCTGATAGATGAGAGAGAAATTCCCCCTTTGTTCTGGTCAGTAGTCTCATGCAATGTTTATTAGATTAAAAGTCAGTCACCGCAACGAAAGAAAAGGTGAAAAAATTCAAAACACAAAAGAGAAGTCTGTTGCGAGTGCTGCTTCTTTTTTCCCCTTCTCTGTCTTTTTATTGCAAATTGAGACCAAATCACTGTGGAAGGCACCAGAGAGCAGGGGGTGGGGGGCACAGGGGTAGATTTGTCTGTGATTTAAAGCAGCAGTATATAGCACAGCGTTTATGATCAGAACCGTGTCTGTGTCTGACAATTAACGTGACTCCAGTCAGTTTTATGACCGGATTCAAGCAGGGAACTGCATTTCATAGAGATGATAGAAGACAGAGCGAACATAAATAAGAATCTACATATGTGAAATCCATAAAGGGTTGCCGCCTGGATGTGGAAGGGAAGCTTAGGTGGAAGAGTTCATCCTTAACATCTGAATTGGCCAACTTTGGTTGAGCACAGCGGAGGGAGAGGTTACATGTTTTTGTGCTGTAGATCTGTCTGGCATACCAAAATTATTCATACTTATTAAAAAAAAACATGTTTCTGTTTTTTTTGTCCTCTTTAAATCATATTCCAGACTGAATCTTATCTGATCTAACACACAAATGGAAGACAATAGAAAAAAAACTGTTTTACGACTGTGTTTATTCAGTAAGCTCTCAGTAATTACTATATTGATTTTTATAAGCTTGGGATTTTTGCTGCAGTTATTACTCCATAAAACACGTACCATTGTTTGATTGAAGTCTTTATTTCCCTGTTTAGCATAAATGCACCTTCACCCCGAAAATAACTACACTTTCTCTCTTCCTGTCATGTATTATTTATTTGTTTTTATTACATAATGTTCATAACTGTGTATGAATCTAGAACAGTTAAGAAAATGCTGTTTAAGAGTAACCTTTGTGACACTTTTAACCCTTGTGCTATCCTACACCTGTGCACTGACCCCACCCTTACATTGACGTGTTCTCTCTACCATGACAAAGGTGGATAAAGGTGGAGAGGATTTCATGTGATCCATGGACACCAGTGAAGATCACAAATCATTGAAGAAAAAAGGTTCAGCGCACTGTCTAGTGGGGTCTAGATGACCCAACTCCCAATGTTAAAGTGCCTAGGATAGCACAAGGGTTACGGACCAGAATTACTGTTACAAATTAAAAATAAAAAGTGATGTGTTTACCTAAATGTCTGTGTGAATTAACTTTCAGTAATCACATCCTGTTTAGAGTGTATTTTAAAGCAATTTATTAATTAATTAGGAGGGCAGGTTTTGTGGAGTATTTATCAATATTATGAGTTTTGCTTGAAGTATTATTATTATTAAGTATAAGTAAATTATATATTTTTTTCATTTAACCATTGTTGTTGTGTAAATATACAACAACTTACCAGGAAATCTGGATAACCACAGGATAAAATCTGACAGGAAAGAAAAACTGCTGTATTTAAAAAAGTATTATGGTCGTCGGCCCCAAAACAGTTGGGAAATATGTAACTCTTCTAAGTTTTTTTTTTTTTTTTTTTTTTGAGAGGTGTGACTGCTCCCTACTGCAGGTAAGACACTAACTACTCATCACTACTTCAAACATCCCTCCTAAAAAATAACATCCCTTCAAGATGATTTTGAAGTTTCTGTCTGGTAGCTTCTGACACTATTTCATTGACTGTGTGTTCAAGCTCTTTGAAGTTTTCAGAAGTCATTTTTGCCTCAAACCCAGTTTTTCTGACACAGGGTAACACATTGCGTTGTAAAATGCCTTGGTAATCTTTCGACTTCCTCATTCCTTTTGATATATTAAGTGCCACTGGTACCAGAGGCAGCAAAAGCATCTCATCGGTGCAAAACTTCAACTATGTTTTCCTGTTCTCTACCTTGGGAGCATCATTTCATCACCTGTTAGCAAACTGCTGCACTGCAGCAAGTACTTCCGCTATGATTTCCTCTGTCTAGTTAATATTTCTCTAGGAGGCTCTATTTTATGGTTTCCATGAGAAATCACTCGTTTGCATTTTTGATTTTGACTTTGAATACAGGTGTGCACCACATGGTTGTCCCATTTTATTAAAGTATATATTATATTACTGTGCATTTGCACTTTTTAGGCACAGCTGGATGTGTTTCTAATTTGGCTGACCAAACACCTGAAAAAGAGTTATTTCATAAAACTTATCAAGTATCAACCTGTTTTTATGAAATGAATCAAATAAAAACAAATAGAAGATTTGAACATTTGAAAATTCCAAGGTCCTATATCAAAAAATATATATACAAACACTTTACATGCATTATTACTAAGAAAAATGTCTATTTTAAATTTCTTTTCGGCTGATTTTTTTTTCCAGGGGTCACCACAGCAGCTCAAATCCTTTCCTCTACAACCTTCTTACTCACATCAGACACCATCATGTCCTTTATGTACTTCCTCTTTTGTCTTCCTCGAGGCATCCTTCCTAAAATGAAGTGATTGTTAAATGAACTAATAATGTGCTCCCTCAAAACATAAAACAGCAAAATACAGTCCAAAAAGAGCATTTGATAAGCAGATGAGTAGCAAAAGTATCTCATGAATGCTAATAGTTGAACTGAGTAAAATGAACAGAGGAAAGTCAAAAAGATGATGATATTGAGGTCAGAAATAGCTCATTTTAGTGAGGTGATGACTTTCTTATACAAGTGTGAGTCCTTATCAAATGTTCACTACCTGTCCCCTTTTTATCTTGAATGAATAAAAAATGTTAATTTGGACGCCAGTCTCTTTTTTCCATTTCTGCTTTAAAAAAAAAAAAGAAAAAAAAGCTTTGATGCGTCCGTTTTCAAACACACAAACAAGATTAAATGGTCTGATAAGGTTCTGTAAATGGCATAAAAACATCTAATGCTGCAAAACTAATCTTTTTTTTTCTGCTGTTTGATCTGTGTGACTTTTATGAGTCAAAAGACTGGGTACAGTAGATAATGTGTTCAATCAGCAGCGAAACACTCTGCTCTCTCTTCCTCTCCAACCATCAGCTGCATCCTCCTCTTTTCATCAGGCCAGACCATTGATCGTCCACCAGGCAGGGGGTCTTTTCAGTATACAGCCTAATGTTCTCATTATGTTTCCTGCACGGTCCCTTTGCTGATGACTGGCTGATTACCATCTCATTAAGAGGCATGGCTTGGCAGGGGAGAGAAGGACCTGTCACAGTTTAAGGAGCTCATCAGAGCACAGAAATAATACAATCAGGAGACTTGTTTCATGTCTAATGATACCTGAAGGGAAATGATTTCTTTATTGGAGAGAATGGACAGGAAGAATATCTACTAGTAAATATGAGCTAGGGATATTGGAGAGTACAAATTGTCTACTTTAAATTTGAGGTTTTCTGTCAAGATATCTAATGAAACACAGCTTGGGTTGGTTTCAAAATCATAAGTGGTATTTTAAATTAACCGCACTGCACTGGTATCACCAAAAGCTGGGAGGCTGTCAGTTATCTCTGTAATGGTGAATGGCTTTTGCTGACTCCTCTCATTCCACGTGTCATTAACAAACATATGAGGAAGATCAGAGTTTTGAGGCTGTTATAGAATGGAAAAAACTTTCCTGTAGCGGTGATAATTCTCTTTAGGACCAACAATCAAAATTTAGGATGTATTTTAATCATGATTAGGGATGTTTTTAAAAAAATTATCAACCAGATTGATTTTTATTAAGAATATACATTATTAATCAAGAAAAACATGTTTTTATTTGCAATTTCTTGCTCTTCTTTTTTTATGTTTACAGCTTTTCTTCTCCCTTCAGACAAAAATAAAATATTCTATAAATAGATTTGAACTTTTTAGTCAAAATTGAATCGATGCAGTATTCAATTAGTGATTTCCTGACATAAATACATTGTAAACTTGTAAAATGAATGACTATTATGATACGAAATTAGAAAAACACACTAATTAATTTCTAATCCATGGCCACTGATTAATTTTGACACTTTAATCATTAGATTTTTATGTAGAAAGTCTTTTTGTTTGTGATTCGAACAACAGTGTTTAGTATTTATGGGCTTTTATTGGCTAAACATCAATCCACAATCAGAAATTGTCACCATCTCTGCACAAAGATTGCTAAACTACTACATGTAGACTTCTGAATCAACATTTCTAACACTTTATTTTCTTTAAAAACAGCTGCTCTGAGCATAAACGAATCACTTAGAACATTTTACAGTAGATCTCGCTGCTGTTGTTGCTGCTGTTTCATAAAAAAAAATGCATCTGGTTAATAATGTACTTTGATTCAGCTAGTTTCTTTCAAGGTTTATGAATAGATTTTCTATGACACTTGCATATTTGTGCGTTCATGTGTGTTCCATTGTGTCTATATTCCTGCATCCATGTGTGCCGGGCTAGGAGGGGGGGGGGGGGGTTAGACCGAAAAACCCCAAGGTAATCTAAGGCACAAAGGCAATGTCATTATAGACATGGGAGGACATTATTCTAAAATGGCAAGTGATGCAGTGCTGAGACAGTAGATAAGGTGTGGAGAAAATGTGGAGGAAAGAGGAGAGGAGAGAGTGAGCGCTTGAATTTGTCACGGGCAGATAAAAACAGCCCAGGCAGGAGGATGCCACGATAGGGGTGTGTGTTGTTGTTGTTTTTTTTTTCTTCGTTTTTCCACCCCTCCTTTCCTCTCTCCCACCCAGATTCCACCCTCCTCTCTTCTTTTTTTTGAGGTTTATCTGACATACAATGAATGCAGCAATTTTATCTGAATAGACAAAGCAGCGGTGACATGCAGCCTCACTTTGACGATTGACCTTGAAGGAGATGAAAGGAAAAGGAGGAGGAGGGAAGGAACAAACAGGGAACTGACCGTGGTCATTACTGCCACTGTCAGATGCTGCAACTCTATGGGATTTTTTAAATGTATTTTATGGTAACGACTCAATATTGTGTTTTTGATTCTTTTTTGTACTAATGGACAAATTGTGTGACCTTTCAATAGAAAAACATTTAACTCTCTTATTTATTTATTATTGTTTAATGTATTTTAGATTAATATTTCATTTAAATAAGTTTCAGTTGTTCAAAAAAAACAAAAAACGTGTGTGTTATTGCTGTTCCAAACCCTGGACACATGGAAGATGATGCAGATGAATGGATGGGGTATTAAGCTATTCTGCGCCCTTTTTCAACCATGTTCTGAATATGGTAAATTAGTTTGAATCAGTACTTTTTGTTTGTTTTAGTTTTAGAAGGAATATCTATTAAACTTTTTAACATGTACATTAAAGTATTTTTCTTTCTGCATTTTACAGAGTAACATTTTATAAGGAGGGGCAGAAGGGGGAACTTTGGAAGGGTGGCAAATGAAAACAGCAGAGTTGAAGGACATTACAAATGAAATGATCAAAAATATGTGTTTCAAACTGTTTTATTATTGTTATTATTCATATTGAAACAGCAGTTTATTTAGTTGAGGTGCTAATGCTTAGAGGAGCTTATACTGATGTATTTTTTTAATCTTTGTTGATAATGATACCTATATTGACTCAAAAATTGGGGGGGGGGGGGCTTTTTGCTGGGAGGGGAGCTGCCCCCCTTTGCTCCCCTGTAGATCCACCCCTGGTTGTTTGTGATATCTCATAAATGTGTAATTCAGAAAAAAAAAAAAAAAAAAAAAAAACTGGCAAAAGACTGCATGTGCACATCTCCATCTCTGCACATGCAGCTTGGATCATCAATTTAGAAGGAATCTGTTCATTTAGTTTCTCCATTCATGGGGTTGAATGTCACATTTTTAAATGGTCCTTGAAAAAAAAAAAGAATAAAAAAATACTTAAAATTTACTGTCATGCATTTCAAAATGCATAAGAGCAATATCATTTACTGAACAATGAAACCAAATACCAGACATGCAGCAAGGAAGCAAGTACTTTCTTTTCAAATATGTGAGTGCTTAAATTAGCATCAACTTTGAGAGAAATGTACAGTTATGTTGTAAAATCAGCATATGAAGTGAATTGTGTGTCCTTGACAGAAATGAAAAGGGCGACTAAGTGGTAGGTTCATCAGGAGGCCAATCAAATTATTATCTGACCAACTATGCAGAGTTTCCTAAATGACATCTGATGCATTTTATTTGAATTATTTGTGATTAGTAGAGAAAGTTTAAATTTAACTCCAAGACTAGCAACATTATTATTTTAAGTGAATCTATTTCCGTTGTTTTTGTCATGAGACTTAAAGTTTATTTGAACTGACAACTTGTCCAGATTAAAGGACACTATAAACACCCCAACTATACACGAAGACTAAACTACTGAAAAACTTTTCAAAAATCAAGAAGCAGCTGGGCCCTGTCACCTGGAGTGCATGTGTTGAGCCTAACACTCCTTGGCATTGCTGAAATTTTGTGGTGGAGGGCTGCACGTTGAAGTGGAACAGAGTTTTATGTGGCCTGCAGCTGACGTCTTCACCTGCGATGGGACAATACCCTAAGTACAGCGGCGAACCAGTCATTTTACAGATGTGTTCTGACACGGCTACAGAAACATCTGGGGAGAGAAGAAAGTGAAATACACGGCAGGGACCACGATATGAAGTTGTTAACTGTCTTGGACTGCTTTCTGTCTTTAGTTTCTTTTTTAACTCAAGCAGGCAAGAGTTTTACAAGATAAGAAACTTCGAAAATTGAGAAATGTATCCTCAAAATGGGAAATGTATCGTTTATATATAATGACTGAGGGGATGCACATGTATTACATGCAATTATTTTGCTTCTTTTGAAAATGAAATTCATAAAAAATAATTATCAATTCAAAAAAGAGAAACAGTAAATATAAAATGTATTTATTTACATACTTTTTTCATCTTTATTATTACGTATAAAAATGTGTACGAACTTGCAAAAAAAAGGTAAGTCAAAAAAGAAAAATATGATTTGTCATGAATCATTTTCTTATTTTAGATAATTTTAATTATATGAATCCTATAAATAATTAAACTTTTTTTACAGACCTGAAGTGTCGACATCATCAAACACAATAGAAATAAAAAAATTAACAAAAATACAAAATGCAATAAAGCTTATAGACTGAGATGGGCATCTTTAGCAATGTCTTTATAATGGTGGTATCAAGCAGTACCATCTAATGCTTTATAAAGAAAAAAGAAAAAAAATATTTAGACAGAATGTGTAGATTTATATTCAGAATTTTTAAAGCACCATTTAATCTAAAGTAATCCAAGATTAATATTGTGAGACTATATTTCAGGGCACAATAATGTTCTACCTTTATACTTATTGTTGTTTTAGTTTTTGAATATTTTTATTAGTAACTAACCATCAATTAAACTTGATGACAAGACTTAAATAATCCTGACATTAATAGACAAGCTGAATTTATAAATGTCGAAGGCCTCCTTTCTGACAGGTGTGACTCTAACCAGACAGTGATCTTTTAATCTGCTAATGTGAAGCAAAAAATAATCCCACATCTGGAAGTTCTACTACTCTATAATTGCAGATCTGTAGTAAGCAGCCTCCTGAGCCTTGAAGAAAAAGAAAGAACTGCATTCAGCTCCCTGCACTCAGGCACAATCACACAGCATGGACGGAATCTGTCTTAATTACAGATGATTTGCCTTTTCCAAACCAATTTGGGTCTTGTTCTGTTTGTTAACCTTGCTTTTAATGTGACGCCTGTGACATGCATTTCCACAACAGATGGATTAATGTTTTTTTCTTTCTCTCTTTGTGTTTTCCCCTCCTCTTCTTCATCCCCTTTTTTTTCTGTCTCTGTTTCTTTCTGCTCGCAGGATTTCATCTAGACAGGTGCTTCCTGTCCGGACTTTGACATAAAATTAAACACTAGTCCAGATGTGAACTGTGTGTGTCTGCGAGAGTGCACAGGAGTGTTGATGTCTGCAACATGAGGGTGAGGCATGCTTTTTCTGCACAATCTGGTCATTTTACTATAGTTGAAAGCGGGATGAAAAAAGAAAAAAAAAAGCTGACAGACAAGGATAGTCGGCAATAAACAACGTGGCCATGAAAGAACATTTATGGTAAAAAGTAAAGAAAACAATAACTTTCCATGAACCTGTTTGCCTTAAAATTTTCAACACAAGACAGGGTCAAACTTTTGACTTTTTTGCTCTAAAGAAGATATAAATTAACATTTTACACACATGTTCATAAGCAAAATGCATACTGTAATGATCCCTTCGAATCAGAGTGCAACATCTTGATTTATGCTCACATGACGGACACAGAATTTGAAGCTTCAAGCTGAGTCCAGGTTAATAGCATCACGATGTGACTTTGCAAGAACGATTAAGTTTGGTTTGTCAAAAAGATGTGCTTTTCTGTTCTTTTTTTCCTTTCCTTGTCCTTGTCCTGAATAGACAGACAGGAGAAGAAAACGAGAGAAAGAGCAGAAGAAACGGAAAGGTCATGAGTGATGGATTCTTTGTGTGTGTCTGTCATTCCCAATTACTGAACTTTGCCTTTTAAAGCGTCGCTCAGATGCATTTCTTATTTCTTCCTTTCTGACTGATGAAGAGCAGGCTTTGACTGGGGGCACTGTATGTTTTAAACACCGCCTCACTCGTCATTCAGTGTTTACTTCAGATATACAATGTGCAGAAGCAGCAGCTCCTGCTCTGCAGTGTTCTTCGTCTACAACTTTCTTGATTTGTATTCGTTCTGGTGTTCTCTTATCAAATGTTTCCCCGGGCTCTGGTCTGTTGCAGAGCAATGCAAAAAGAAATAAGATTACATATCATGTTTTATTATTTTTTCGTCTTTTGAGGAAGTGTTCAAAGCTACAAGTATACACTACAGGGAGTCTTGTGGCAGGGCTGCACTTTGATACCAAGCAGTAGAGATAAACACTTTACCTGCATTTTGGACTTACAGTAAATACATGTCAGCCCCCAGTTTCTTTTTAACGTTATCAGAATCGCAACTAATACACCTTCAATGTGAACCTTTGAAGAGCCACTCTGATGAAAACTGTGTTTTTGATGTTTTTAAGTCGTTCTTGTGGAATTTTTCTCACGATAAAGGACATATATAAAGAAAATTGAGGTTAAAATTGCATTTCTGAGAATGCATTTATTGTTGTGAATCAGAAGCAGAGGAAAAAATGCCGTTGGAAAAAGCCTGTAGCAGTGATGTCAGTTGGCTGGCCACAAGCTGCCATCCCGATGCATCCACAAGCAAACAAATAGATCCATGTACGTTTTCATTTTCCTCGTCTAAAGTGGCATCGGCTCCAAAACTGTACGGCTGGATAGCTCCAATATTGCTCCACATTTTTGTTACACCTGTAATGTGAGGTATGGGGTGTAAAAAGCTGTAATCTAGCTGGAGAAAGTGTAAACAGATGGATAATGGGAAGGGGTGGTTACTCCACACCAATGGCCCCACAACTGAATTTCTAATAAACTACTGCCGCCTGCAAAAAGTATGTTTTTTGGGTTTTTTTTGGCCTAAAAACGGCCTGGTTATAATTAAAAGACCACTGAGAAATACTTTTAAAATAAATAAAGAAGATTGATGATCGAAGTGGGACTTAAAAAGATTTTTATATCAAAGTTAGGATGTATTTACCAAAAAAAAAAAATTACATTTTCATCTTGCTTGAATTCAGTCTGTTTTTTATGGTCTGTTTCACTCTCAGATAAATTGCTCAAAATAACTTATATAACAATACCTTTATAGAAAGCCCATGTTGCCTTATTTCTAACTGAAAGAAGGACAGGTGCATCGGCAGGCAACTGGGTTAATCTCCTCTGTGCTCTGTCAGCCTCCTCACTAAACTTTAGAAAGTGTCATGTTGGTTGGCTGCAGCACTGACACTCAACAGACATTAAAAAGAAGAGCAGAGGGAGGAAACGGGTTGAGACAAAACAGATAGAGGACAAAGGATGGAGAGACAAAAAAAAATCCCAAATTTATTCTAAGGCACCCACAGAAACAAATGAAATGTCCCTGTTCTTTCTTTTCTCACCCTCTGACTATATTAAAACCATTCCCTGTTAATATGTCCATTCCTTGCTCGTGAAAACCTCCCAATGTGTCACGATAAAGGTGGAGGTGGTTTGTGAGGTCGGCCCGAGCAGAGCTTTACGAGACAAGCTGTTCTGAAATATGGCTCGCAGAGACTCTATTAAAACCTCTGGACCTGTGCCATTTGGGAAAATGGAGGTCACTCGTACTGAGGTCACGTGACATCTATAAAATCAAACTTTTTCCTAATCCATAGACATATATCACAGCTTTACTTTTTTTTCTTCTTCGCTCTTTTTGTTAATGTTTGAATCTTTAACTATAGGTCTGTGATTGAGGATGATTGCTTTTCGAGCACTGTGAGTAGAGAGCTGTGGAAGCTGTTAGTGTTTAGACAAAGGAGGCAGAGTGAGGTTCAGTTTTTGATAAATGTTCCCTATCAGATCTGCAGAGGGGCATAAAGAGAATTATCTGCAGCTGGTAATTTTAGAAAGACAAGAACAGGTGCATGAAAGTATGGTCAAGAGTCCATTTTCCCCCTTTTTTTTATCATCCTACCTTCCTTCTTATCCATCAGTCCTTTCTTCGCCTCTCATTTCATCCCTCCCTGCGGGAAACCTAATTAAAATGACTTCACGCTTTCTCCTTCTTTCACCTTACACATACACTATAAATGTCTCTTAAACCATCTTCACCTCAGATCCCTGCCTTTCCTGATTCTTTTGCCCCTCAAAAATGTTTTAAAAAACGTGTCATATTCCTTTTTCTTTCCTTCTTGATCGTCGTTTCCTGCTGCCCCCCCCCCCTCCTCCTCCTCCAACCTCCCTCCTCACAGTTTCTCTATGTGTCTTCAAGTTTGTGCCCTGTCTCTCTACCTGTGGCTACCAACTCCCTGGGGCAACATTTCCAGGCTTCATTTGTTTGAGGGCTTTCTAATCTGGGGACTGGGACAACCTCAGTCCACCGTGCCCTCGTCAATCATCCCTGCAGAGCAGCAGCGAGGAGATGAAGGAGTGGAGAGGAGGAAGAAGACTAGAGGTGATGGCATGATTAGTTATCTGTCCTCTCCCTCGCCCACCTGCCCCATCACCAGCGACTACTTCTCCCTCCATCTTTCCAATCTCTAACTTGCTCACTCCTTCTACCTCTTCCTATCTTTCTCTCACTGTCTCTCCATCTATCTTACCTTCTTATCTCACTTTCCCTTCTCCTGTCCCCTGCATCCTGAGTGTCTGCCTGTAGCGCCAGTCATCGCTCTGTCCGTCCGTCTGTCTATTTGTCTGTCTGATTGTCTGACCTCAGCCCCAACGGTGGTCCCTTTTGTGTCTGCGGACAAATGAGGATGACCTTTTATTGTAAAACAGACACCTACAGGGAGGAATGAATACATCTGTGTTTAAAATTAACAACAAGAGAGGAGAGGAAGAGGGAGGTCAGTTCAAACAGATGGAGAGAGTGTGTAAACTTTTGGAGGGTTTAATAATCATAGAGCAGCGTCTGCATCTAACGAAGCATGGCCACTCTTCAATAATAAAGTCCCCCACCTGGCTGGCAGCCATTGATGAACAGTGGTGCAACAGTGAGGAGCGGACCTCTTGAACGTTCCCTGGACCCGTCGGTATGGGTGCATGAATTATAAATGGCATTGACAGCAGAGGCCATAAGAGTAGACAGAGTATTATTGCACATGAAGGTCCATTCCGATTTTGATTATTTTTATTCCAGGGGGCTCACAAAAGGCCAGAAGACCATTGGTGAATATTCTAAAAGGGCACGGGGCTGAGATGGGCTTGATGGGAGGCTTTGATTTTTGGCTAATAGCCACTTCAAACGGACCGGGATGGTTCTGATATAGGCAAAGAAGATGACACCAGGGCTAAAGGACAGGAAGACATGAGATCAACTCTAAGCGAGGCACACAAACCAAAGACGTGTTGCACTTTAGAGTTTCAACATTTAATGTACGTTTAGGTCCAGAGTGAGGGTGATGGAACAGATGAGGCCCATCAATTCAACTATCTATACAGTGCCTTTTCAACCATTTTAACATAGATCAACCTTTTTCTTTGTAACAATCTGGATAGAGACTCACCCCAATCATCTTTGATCTTTTTTGAAAGCATTCCTGCTGTTCTTTTAATTACGGTTTTGCCATTTTTAGTCAAAATAAAAAAAATTAAAAACTGTGTTTTTTTCTAGGACATAGTTTCTGCAGAGCTGCAGCAGTTTATTTAAAAAAAATTCCCTTCCTGTTGGTGAGAACTCGGGGCAAGGAGCTTGTGGCTCACCCAGTGTATTTTCTGTCACAAATAAGCGATTTTTCAAACTACCTTTGTTTATCTGCTCCTGATTCACAATAATTTGAATTGAAAAAATAGTCAGAAATCCAATTTGGAGCTTATTTTTTTATATGTGTCCTTATCATCAGACAAAATGCCACAAGAACATTTTAAAAACCCCAAAAACATCATTTTCATTGGAGTGGGGTCTTTAATAATTAGCTGGTAAATGTGTGAAATTTTAGGGATCATGCAATTAGGTGTTTTAGTGTAAAAGCTTGATCATCTTTATTTGACATACTTCTGACTTTTGTCTTTTCCTGTCTTCGATAAACCAAACAGGAACTCATAAACTCTAAATCATGAAAACCATTGGATTACTTGCTGATTGGATTGTCTGGTCTGAACCTTCATACTTCGGAGTAAACATTCAGGACTGTATGCTGAATTTAATAGTGCAAAATTAATCTGTGCTTCTACAGCAACCCAGCAGATTTATACACTCGCAACAAAAAATACAATACATGTTATAATGATATAAATCTTCTTTAGGGGTTAGTTCCACCTGCTCTTCGTCATAAATGCCTCTCATTCATTAGCCACAGAAACACACTGATATGGATACACATACGCACCAGCTGGGATTACAACAGCCCCCACGCCACAGTCACACTCTCTCTGTTTTAATTACAAAGAATGGGCCTTGGTAGGTCACACAAAACAAATCAATAACTCTAGAAAAAAAAATATTTAAATGTGACCTAGAAAACAGAGTTTTTGCCTCTGTTTTTAGCATTGATTTTTGAAGTGAGGCGATTTAGTTTTAAGGTTATTTTTTTTCCTTTTTCTCTTGCTTAGTGCCAAACAACACATAAATATTTGCTTCAAAGATAAAACACAAATGGGAATGAATGAATATTGAATTTGGAGGTAAGCATGTGTGTATGATCCAATATCCATCCATGAGAGGCTGTGCATTGTCTCCGTCAGAAAGACAATATAAATACAAGCATATTTGTTGGAGACGGGGTCAATATCATAAGGTAGATGTGGTTTGCGCCTCTGAGGCTGCTTAGAAAGATAGTTTGAAATCAATGTGCCTGGTACCCAGGTCATTGTGTGATTACTACTTTGTTTCTTACATCAGCAAGATTCATTTATTTCTTCAGGTTCAGTAAAGGGGGTGTATCACTGCATATGAAAAACTTCCAAGCTACAGAAAATGTGTTTTGAATGCTTGGCTTGTTTACCTTGAAAAAGAATATCCAGTAGATGTATAAAATGCTGAGCTGGCATGTTGTTTTTCTATACTGTGCTGTTTCACAGTTGTGGCATCACACATTTTCACCTGGGAGCTGCCCTGTGCAACCACAGTCCTCTACTGTTGGTGACTGAGTGTAACTGGGGCTATCTGGAGCTAAGTGCTCCTCTGGGCTCACTTTTCAGTACAGTAGAGTCTGGCTAGGTGGCTAAGGTACATTCAATACAAACGATTCACAAAACTGCTCACTCCAAAAAAAAAGATTTAACCATTTTATTCACAAAAATAAAAAGATTCTTCATTAATATTTGAAAAAAAAAAAGACACTCATTTCATATGTAAAATATATTAATATTTTTTTGGTCCATGTAAGGATTTAAAAACTTTCACTTCTGATCAGAAGATTGCAGGTTTGGTTCCGTCCTCCACGTCAAAGTGTCCTTGGGCAAGACATGGAACCCCATGTTGCTCCTGGTGGTTATAGGTTGGCGCCAGTGTTAGGCAGCAGAATTACATCATTGTGTAAATGTGTGTGTGTGTGTGTGTGTGTGCATAGGTGAATGGGACTGTGACTGTAAAGCAGTTTGGGCCTTCAGAGAAGGCAGTAAAGCTCCATACAAGTACACACCATTTACGCATCTAAAAAAACTGAGGATCTTGAGAAAAACCTAGCTTAAAATAATAATTAATAAAAATGTTGTTGTTATTTTGAAAGTTTAGCTTGAAGTTAGGTGTTATTTGAAATTGCAAAATGTTTTAAAATAAAGGTTTTTCCAGAGAATTGAGATATTCTCAATATATTAATCTACTTTTTTCTTGAAAATGTGTTTTTCTTTTAAAAAAGTATTTTTTAAATGCAACAGAAAAGGTAAGAAATAAACAAAAGGTATTACAATAAAAATCTAAATCCCCTCACTAACATTTTTGCAAGAAATCCTTGTAAAATTACTACAATAATTATCTTAAATTTCTTTCTTGACAAATGCATTTTGACCTGTTTTTCAAAGATCAAAAGAGTCAATCAGCCAATTAAAAAACAAAACAAAATGAACAACTAAATATTAATTCCAATCAAACAAACAAGCCAGTTTAAAAGAGAGCAAAGTTCAAGCTCTGGTAAACTGTCCAAATCCGGTCAAAACCTTCTGAGTAAGCTCTCTAACAGATGAAAAAAAATAAATCCAAGCACAAAACATTCCAGAGATAAAGGTTCTATGTTGCTGATTGTCATATGACTCAAAAAATGAGGACTTATCCAAATGTAGATCCTCCTATAAAGAAAATCTAAAAATAAAAATATAGAATTATTCCGTTAATTTAAAGTTTACTGAACAGCTTTTGGATCAGTTAAAAATAGCATTTTTTTTTTACTGTGCTATCATTTTTATGTGGTGGTGAGTGTCACTGTTGATTCTCAGCTAAAGTTAACCTAATTTTCTTGTTAAACGGCCATTAAAAACTCAAAAATTACTAATCAGTGATAATTTTCACTTAAACTAATTAACCTGTAACCTAACTGACTCCCTAGGAAATTGAAATTTAGAAAATTCAAATAAATTAAGCATTTGTTGAACATTTATCTTACACCAAATGTCAGATTCCAATTTTTGTCTTTGAAAATTCTCTTTTGTTTCACAGGTCAGCAGGTTTCTGAAATGTTCTAGCTCACTTAAGCAATACCAACAGCTTCTGGGCTGGTCAGGAACATATTATTGAATATTGAATTTATTTTTATAATTCCCTTAAGGATCCAGAAAAAGAGTTCAAATCTCTGTGACCTATGCAAACGGTATCAATGTGTGCAAAGATTTAGCTGCTTAAAAGACAAAAAACAACTTTTAAATATAGAGTACAAAAAGGCTCCAATGTTTTTTATTTATTATTTTTTTTTTAAACAAAGCAATTATGGGATATAACTAGAGACTGGTGCTGTTTATGATGATCTCCTCTCAGGTCTTGAAAGTTCACATCTGTGCATGTGTTGGCTTAGGTCCAGTTGCGTGTGCACATTTTTTCGTGAGTAAGGAGATGAAGAGGATATAAGCCTGGATTAAGTTCAGAGGATGATTTTTATCCTTGTTGGGGGTCTCTAAATGGTAAGTGATGGATGACCCTGTAAGGACTCACACACATAAGCACACACACAAACACTCGTATATGTAGTGGACTGGCTGAGGAACACAAATACTCTAGGCATATAAACACATAGAATGCTAAAATACACAAGACAAAACAGTCTTGAAAATGGGTGTGTCAAAGCCAAGGATTATAGTGTTGATGTTGGAAATAAAAGTAAGGTTATAACACTCTACCATATAACTCCTATATCATAGCAATAGCACTGAAACCACTGATAGTGGGTAGAACCTCACCTTCAATAACTTCTTTTTAATTCTTTATATTAACCGAATAGAATAGAATAGAATAGAATAGAATAGAATAGAATAGAATAGAATAGAATTTACATTTGTTTAGCATATGGGGCTCACATATGGACTTTTAGAAGTTTTGATGCAAAATGTTGAAGCTGTGTAAATCTTGCGAATCTTGCTCCTGGCTTCATCTTTCACAGTTCTATTCTGATCATTTCTCATTCATGATCAATCTTCAAACAGTTGGCACCTTCATGGGTTTAAAAGGATGTCACTACTAAAACCGAGTCCCTGATTTGTCAAAGTTTAACTAGTATAATAGTGAATGTTAGACCGCTTTGTATATAGAGGCCAATAACGGACTTAAAAAGTTGCGTTATGACAAGAGAGTTTTAGATACAGAAGCCCAAAACATGGATACACTCACGTCTACCTAGATGTTTCATTGGAAGTGGTCACTTAAACATGCGTTGCCAAGATTGAAGTGAACGTAGCATCATAGCTGACAGGAAGGAACATGTGCAATAGGTATTATAGGTTTATGAGGTATCGTAAGTTTGTGCAAAATAGTCAAATTGAAAGTGTGAGTGACGTTGCATGCTCAGTAAAATATGAGAGACAAAGTGAATTAATATCTATCCATCCATCCAAAGGAAGGGTATACCCTTGACAGGTCGCCAGTCTGTTGCAGGGCCTGAATTAATACGGTTGTCCACATTAAGTATTTTTGTAAAGGAAAGATTACTTTTTTACATAATAGAGCGGCAGATTTTGCACAGATTTTTCTTTGTTCTCTCCTTTTTTTTTAACTTTAACATCTGCCTCCTCCTGTCTATCTGTTTTCTTCTACTTGCCCCTTGTCATGATAGTCTTTCAGGTTCTTTTTTTTTTTTTTGTTCACACCTGAGGCGGTGATCAGATTTAGGCCTTAGAAATTAGATTTCAAGGGACTCGGTTCATCCCCCAATGCTGAATGTGACCTTTCCTTTGGTTCTGTATTTCTGTGTCTCTCTGTCTTCCTGCAGTGTATTCACTCAGGGGCAGCATTCAGATCTGTGCATGTCCTCACACATATTACACT
Source organism: Oryzias curvinotus (assembly GCA_023969325.1). Classification (NCBI taxonomy): domain Eukaryota; kingdom Metazoa; phylum Chordata; class Actinopteri; order Beloniformes; family Adrianichthyidae; genus Oryzias; species Oryzias curvinotus. Next base: position 16,581,270 of record CM043725.1, read on the forward strand.
GCTTTGAAGCACATTTGACATGAACTCTCAACACAGTTTATTAAGAACTAAATCAATGTGGGAACAGAACAATAACAAGAACATAGGTGTGATTGTAGATAAAACAGATAAAACAGTGTAAACTGGGTGTTTGTCTTTGGAAGCTAGGGGGCTTTGGGTGTTTCCTTGGTCTTTGAGGTGGAAGTGTGGATGTTAGTTGTGATCTAAAAAGTAGGTACAAACTCTCATTCTGCTGTGTGTTTTTGCTGATATTTTGACAACTTCCTCTTTGGAATAAAAAAAAAAAAGTCTGTTTGTGGCTGTGTCACACTGCATAATTGGATCCACATTATGGGCTTGTTCTTAATTTTCTGTTCCTTTTTTCTCTCTGTCCGTATCTCCACTCTGCTTCTTCACCTTGAAAATCACCCCACTCACCCACCCACCCATCCACCCACCCACCGCCTGGATCAGGCCTAACAACTATTTCATTCATGGATAGTAATCAGACAGACTGTCACAAACTGACACACACGCACACACACACACACACACACACACACAGTAATGGCAGCAAGTGATTAGGTTCACAGATGAGGGATCATTTTTGTCCATTTTCTGGGAAATGGTGATTGCTCCCAGCATTCATTAGCAAATCACAGAGGTCAAATGATTCAGCGCCAGCACTCACTCTTTTAAAACCACATTGTACCATCCAAGATGTACAAAATTAATAGACATACTTCCAGACCTGCTCTAAAGATGAAAAGGAGTGTTATTACATCCCTCATGTCCCTTGGAAGTTTAGTTGAGCATGTAAAATGCAAAGCTTCGTTTTACTATCAATTACCAAAGAAAACCAGTGGCATATTTAAAAGGTTGTCTGTTTATTGAGATGGGAAACATACAGCAGAGGAGGCTATTTGAATGGCAGCATGTGTGGATGTATGATTGAAATGTGTAATCCCTGAGCAGCTGGAGAGCTGTGTGTGATGGAGAGAACCGGGCTTCATCATAGCCTCAGCAGGAGACTAGACGAGCCCAGAGTGTGAGAGACACACAGAGACATGGAGACTGAACGGGAGAGGGGAGGATGAGGAGAGACACCATACTGACAGTATGAATGATACATCATATGATTGTCTCGGACAGACCTGTTCTCTCTGACTGCCTTTACTCCACTCTCCAACTGTCCTCCATTTCACAAGCCCTGTTGGACTGATTTATTACATTCAACAAAACTGCTGTAGAGTAGACTCTGTGCCACTGTCCGTAAGTTTTCAAACTTTTTCGCGAGAAAATTTCACCAGATTTCTTTTTTTCCCCCTGGATATTGAAGATGCCTCCGAACCTTTCTCCAGAAAGTTTTACATTTAAAGCAGCAGTACCGAAACCATTGTGGAGTTTAGTTAAAAAAATATCCCATTCATTTGCCATCAACAATGTAGAATCAAAAAAAGCTATGCATGTTTCACTGGAAATACCCATAGTGTGTTTTTGTTTTATCTGATATCACCATGTCAATACTGATCAATAGTTTCTGTCTAGGAAGGCCATTCTTTTTCTTTTTTTCTCCTTCTACTCATCAATCAAGGGGCTAGAATAAACATGTGTCATTATTGGGATGACAGAAACAGTGCGTTTGTTGAAATCGGGTTACATTTTTTTAAAGGTTTGAAAGGCTGGAGAAAGCTATCGTCTGTGAATTATTGAAGAGGTAAGGGATAGGACACAGAATAGGAGTAGCATTTACAGTTCAGAAGTGGGAAACACTGCCAGCTCACAGCGCAGCCATGAGCATGAATACAATGGGAAATCTATATGCTCTAACCTTTCTTTGTCTGTAGCTTCATTGAAATTGACTGGTCAGGAGGACAGCATTTCATCACAACAGTATGGAGTGAAGTCCGTCATTCCTGATTCTGAAGCTCTCCGATGGAAAACTTTTTTTTTTTTTTTTTATGTGAACCTCTTCTGTCAAGATCAATCTCCAACTTTCTTCACCATCTTTCCGTTTTTTCAATTTTCACACATGATTGAAATTCAAACTGCTGATAATATGTGTCTTAGCCACATGTCAGAAGAGCTTTAACATTTTAACTTGAACAAAATAATTTTTTTGCGTGTCACATTATGTGCAAACGTCACAGGATCTGGATCCTGAAATCCCATTATGTTCATAAAGATGCTCGGAACAACCATGGGATTACGTTCGCTTTGGACAAAGAGATATGAAATTTTTGCTGCCATTTTGCTACCATTTCTAAATGTGCCAATTTGCCATAAATACTGACAATCATCAGAAATGACAACATATGGAACTGCAAAGAGGATTAGGCGTAAACATCTCCCGTATCTCCACCAACCACCTCATTGAGGGAGGGCAGGTTGGCAAATAGGCTTTTCACATTTCAGACACCACAATGTCACTCCATCTCACTGCGGCATCCATTACGCGCTACCTTGGGAATGACGAGAGGTCCATGCTGAGAATCAGGGCAGAAAATGGCCGCCCGCTTGGAGGGGTAAAATGGCCAGCGTTATTATTCCGACTCCCCCCAGGGGGAATTGGCCTGAATATAGATATGCAACATTATAAAACCAGGTTATTATCTGGGTGCAGGGTAACGGCCTCTCGCCTGTGTCTCCTCTGTGAAACACACACGTACACACTGGTAGACACACAGTCGGAGCACAGATTGTAAAATCTTGAAGGTACAGCATACTGTGATGATTGCAGCCTTTCTGGTGATTGTGGGATGTTTACCTTCCTTTTTTTAAATGTTTTTTTTTCTTCTTTTTTTCCTATTTTGTCATATCACAATTTCTTTCTTTAATTTACAGAAAATTAACATCCTTCTGCTTCTTTTTCTCAATATTCTCAGTGTACACAATGTCGTTTTATGATTCAATAATATTTCAGACTTCAGTAATGCAGGCATCTGCTTCATGTCAGTGAGCATTATTTACTTATGAGCTCTTTGCTTTAAAGCATAGTATTTCTTCTGGGAAAATATTTATATATATATTCAGTATATATAATTTTTTTTTCACTTTGTGTGTGTGCAGTCAGGAAGGTGGGTTTGGATTTTATTAACTTGGTTTGGTTAAAAAAAAAAGCTGTTTTTTACACATTTTTCTAGTAAAAAAAAAGTTATGTGGTTTTTCAACATGCAACACAAAAATGTATTAAATAATTAGAGTAACGGTTAAAAATATTTACCACGTCCTGCAAATACTTTCTTTGTTTATCCAAATTCTGCAACCCAGTTTCACTTTTTGAGCATCATTGCATTCCTGTTTTGCATAAAGTGAAACAATGTTGATATATTATCCGTTCATATTATGTGTAAAACGATGTGACAGTGACGGATAGATGGCGGAGCAGCACTGCCTGCTGTCATGCTGAAGAAACCAAATTCAAGCCTCATCCAACATTATTTATTCCGAAGAATATTTACTGATGCACTTCACCATGAGCCAAAAAAAAGAGGCTCATGGTAGAACGCAAAAGATTTGTAGTTGGAGTTTGAGACCAAAAAGGAGTCATAGATTTGATTTAATATGAATAAATACAGGTGCATGCACCATCAAAAATACAATGTTGAGGACTATTTTAAAGAGGCATACAGAGCTATTGGTTGGTTTTTTTTGTGAGACTTGGCTGGATAATGCCACCACCCCTCATAGATTTACCCCAGCCCTCTGATGTTGCTCATACAATCTAATAGCGCTCTCCTGTACCTCTTCCTATCTGTCTATCTGACTTCTCCAGGTCCGTGCTAATTCCTTCCTTTATTCATGAACCTATCCCTGTTGGACTAGCTTGGTGAGAATACATGTGTGTGTGTGCGTGCAATAGGAGAGGCAGATAGTAAATACGAATATGAATCTTTAAGGGCCTGCTGCTACTGTGGCTGAAATGACTTTTCAGAGCCGCAGTGATTTTCCAAGAAGGATGTTGATGAGGGCCAGATTGCAAGAGATGTGCGGTGGTGTGTGTGTTTGTGTGTGTGTGGTTGGTCTGTAGAGCCTCCCTATCAATATATAAAAAAAAGAAAAAAACATCTCTGTCCTTTATCATGCAAATATCATTTATAAATCCACAATCCCTTCATCTTTACAATCTATTTTAAAACAAAAATATATTTTCACTCGTTGTTTTTCTGAGAAGGATTACTGTAGAAAAAAATGTTTTTATTCCTTTTAATAAAAGAAGAACTAATTTAACTGCTATTTATTAAATTTATATTGTAGCAAAGTTTATTTCTTGTGTTCTTGGTTAATAAAAAGTTAACTAGATTGTCACATTCATATTTTAACTACTCAGTTGTCTGTACATTCAATCAGAATAAAGAATTCAGAATTTTAAAGTCGCTCTCATGGTTTTGCAGTCTCACTTATTTATTTATTTTTTTCAAACCTGAGCACTCATAAAGTCCCAGCTGTACGTGACAGTGCGGGCGTAAATGACGATTTGAGGAGAACAACCATGTGTCACGAGCCCAAAGTGTCAAGTTGATTACTCGCAGCTGACCGTGATGAGTCAGCAATAATTCATTAGCGGGCCGAGAGCTCAGTGGGGATGGCAGCTGGGGGAGATCGGGGTCAGGGCTGGAGGTCTTGTACGAGGTGCTGGCCTCTGAATTAAAATGAGCGGCCAGCCTTGAAATGCGCACATCAAAATATTTGACATTTGGGGGAATTCAGAGGAGAAAGGATGTGCCAAATGTTTAAAAAACAGTCTTTTGGAGTTCCAAAGTATAGTTAGAAAAATATTTTCAACTATGTACATGTTATGTTTTAATATACTGTTTCATTGTTCCAAAATATCTTAAAGTGTTCTGAAAATAATTTTAAAAAGCATATTATTACTAATATCTATTTCCATATTAATGTTAAGTAAAGGCTAAAGTTTATGCAGAAGTTTTATTTTAGGATATTTTAATTACTCTAATTTATTTATAATATAAAAACGATACACTTCTCACCCTCTGTGGGTGGTCCCCCCCTAGATCAGGTCCTCTGAAGCCTATGTATGTGTGTACGTATAGATTTCTTTCCCTTAAAGCTCATGATACCTCACAAGGTTGGCACATCCGCCACAATGGCTTTTAGATTAGATTAGTTTTGGCTTTGGAATAAAAGCCAGAAAGGTCAGCAGGTTAGATACACCTGTTTCATAAGTTAATCAAACCTGGCAACCTTATATAAAAAGGTCCAAGGAACTGTTGGTAGATTCAGCAATGTCTTAGACTTTAAATGTGTGTGTGCAAACTGTAATTTCTGTGCCGAGTGTGGAGGTACAGCTGTACCACCGAGAATGTGCCTGCAACTCTGTGCTGCCTGTCACCAGCCTCCATTACATTACCATGGAGCCATGACATCCCTGGCAGCCTTTTGAGGCCTCAAATCTGATAAAAACAGAGATAAATCTGATCTCTGATCTTCCTGATGAATATGATAAGACCTGCTCCAGGTTAATGGACCTTGACACCTATCAGGGCCCTTGGAACCGCTGATCCTGGATCAGAGGTGGAAGAGACAACGAAGGTGGAGTAAGAGGGAGTAAAACCTGGGGGGGGAGTTAGTAGAAGCTGCCCTGGAGAGGGGCTCACAGGCTGGGGCTTGGATGACAGCCATAGCTGTGACGGTCTAAAGCACTATCCAAAGCCTTCTCATTCTGATTCACACAAACACACACATAAGCGGCACTTTCTGTTTCCCTTTTCTTCTTTTTAATTCTCCAGCCCCCCCCCCCATTTTTATTTCTCCCGTCAAGTCCGATATATATATATTTTTAAGTTTTCTCTCTCCGTCTCACACATGCACTCACAGGGATCTGGGGGATATATGAGGGTGTGGTAGAGCTAGTGATGGAGCTCCGCTTTGATGCCCAGTGGGAGATTACAGGGCCGAGAAGCAGAGATAAAAGTACAACCAAAACACAGGTATCTGCTCTTGCTTATGCCTTACAAACACATTCGCACATACACTTACATGCATCCATAACACATGTTCTAAGGAGACCGGGGCTGCACACACACCCCGATGCACACATCCAATGGCTAGTCAGTGACACAGAGGTCTTAGCCCCTGTCTGCCAGTCCTTATTTGTTCCCCAGCCCCTCGCATGTGTGTAGCAGTAGCACTTGCTACTGGGTGTCTTGTTACTCTTCAGAAGGTCTATTGATTTAACTCTTGCCACAATCTATAACACTATTGTCTTGCTTAAGTGTCTCATCTGTACAATTCACTGGCAGGAGTCTATACATCAAAAACCCCGCCTGCTTAAGGATTGGTATTCGGAAACATGCCGGGGATACTTTTTTACTCAGTGACTTTCACATTTTTGCAGTGCGCTCAATTCCACTTTTTTTTTTTCTTTTTTACAAGGAAAGACGCTTGCAGCTAGACATGACATTGGCACAGTTACAAGTTTATTTTTACTTTTGTTGTGTTTATGAAGTCAATATTTTCTTTTATAGCATCAGAAGGAAGGGGTGTAGAGCAAAAGTTGGATTTTAGGGTTCTTCTTCCGCAGAGATATATGAGATATATTTAAAATACTCCCCTCCACTGAGAGCAAACAAACAGCAGGATGCAGTTAAACTTTTCCAACTAAATAGGGCCAGTAAAAAATAAGTTTTCTGTCAACAAAAGTGAAAGAAAAAATAAAGAAAATAAAGATCAAATTTAAAGTAAATATAAAAATTTCATGCCCAACAACCTGAAAAAATGAGGTTTGTCAAATAAAAAGGAATATGTTTCTCTCACATTAATTTAGATGAATGCTGTGAGAGTTCTTGCTTTGGAGTATTAATTGCAACACTCTCACACTGTTTTTTTAACCACAAAATTATGCAAAACATGTCCAACATAGGCACAGTGATTACTGTTGTGCCTATAGCGACAAGGCCCTGGTTCAAATCCTGACTGGGAGTTTTCTATGTGGAAATTGCATGTTGTCCTTGCACATATGGGGGTTTTCTGAGCAGACTCCTGCTTCCTCCTACTGTCCAAATCCATGATTCAGAGAGTACATGGTATCTCTGAATTTTCTTTAGATATGCATGTAAAAGTGTGTGTGAGTGTGTGGCTCTCCAATGGACTAGCAACTTGTTATGGGTGTGCCCCACCTTTGGCCAACAGTATCTGGGTTGGCTTCAGCCGCCCTACAACCCCAAAAGGGAAACAACAGGTTTAGAAGATGGATGGAGGAATGGATGTCCAAAATATGTGTTTCAACATCAAACTGGTCTGTCACATCTTCAGAGGAAAGTGATACAGTTTAACTTTGTGTTCATTTTTTCTCCATTTTTTATGAGTGTCAGTTATTTGGCATTTAAAAGTCAATAATACATTTCTAAAGGAATGTTGCCAAAACTGTATCCCATCTTTATAAATATTGTTTGCATGCTTTTAATATACAAGATTTCTTTTAAATCTGTTTGTTTGATGCTGATGTACCTGCATGGAGGGAAAGCATTGCCCAGATTCCTAATCAAAAAAAAAAAAAAATCACCCTTTCTGGAATCTGAGGAATCTTTACAAACACCCAACCTTCTCAGATTGCAAAAGCAATAGAAATAAAGTATAGAAGTATTCAAAAAGTTATTCACCCATTCTAAATGGAGAGTTTTACAATCTGTACCACACAGTGTATGACTCCCAAGGTTACTCTTTAGAGTCTGAGAAGATCACACCATTGATTACATTTAAGAGGCACCCCAATGCAAACTGGCTTTGGTCTCTTCCACTTAGCAAAAATAGGACATGACTAACTTTTTCTTTTTGTACTTTTTTTTTCTGAGATGGAAGTATCAGAAAATCTGTGCTCCTTTTGTTGGAGTTTTTAGAGTGTCCAATGGTATGACAGAACAGACTCTCTATGGAGGCTGATTGAGTGAAGCCCACAGGGTGAACAGAGCAGTGTTGGATTAAAGGCTGTTTAAGGGTGTATTTAGACTGGACACATTTGGTTTGCTTAAAATGAACCAGAGTTCGTTTCCCCTGATAAACCAGAACAAACTTGCAGTCTTAATACACCTAAGTGCACCCTGGTCCATGAACCACTCTCTGACACTCTTTTAAGGTGGTCTCTGGTCGATTCCAATCGGACTGATTTCCAGTTTGCTCTGAGTTTTTTCTCGGTCTGAATAGGTTCCGTACTCTGAGCAGAACAGCTGGACCAAACAACCACCATAGCTGGCCATCATGGGATGTAAACAGAGTGGAAATAAGGCAACCATAAGTCATGGACAAACGTGGCGCGACACAGCAATTCATTGACATTTGGTTGGATAAATGTAGGCTCATTAAAACAGCTTTTAACATGATAAACATTCGTTCTCACTGTTTTTCCAACAATCTATATGTCATAAACTCTTATCAGCGTACCCTCTTGGTGGTAGTCTCTTCAGCAGGTTCAGCAGTTCAGCAGTTACCAGCATCCTCTGAGTTAGAGCACAAATTGCACGTCTTCTTGCCCTTAATCGCCTTGCAGCGTGACTTAGCCAAACCAAAAGTAGCAGGGAAAAGGTGTTGTTCCCGACGTTGATACAGACATTCAAAATTGTTCAGTGAAATATAAAGTTTGAATAAGTGAACTATTCCTAAAAGAGCTGCAAAGCGTAGAATTTCATTCTCTCTGCTTTTTCCCTACCTCGTAATTCCTGGCCAATGACTAAAGAGATCTTCAGTCACATGTTGTGTTTTGGAAACAGAATAGTCTGGTTAAAGGCAGTCTGAATACAGACAAATCACAAGGTTCTTTACTCAATCCGGACCAAATTAGGCAGACCTTATCCGGATCAACAGCCTTTTCTAATCTGAATGTACCCTAAAACAACTGCTGTACTGTTTACCGAGCTTTGATAGGTAACATAATCTATATAGCATCAGGAAGCACAAAGAGAAACTAAAGAAAAGCTCTGTCAGCCCACATCTTGCCTATAAAAGAAACACACATATATAATATGTAAATACCCAATTTAAAAGAAGTAAAAAAGCCTTACAGTAAAAAATGTAAACATCCTGCCTAAAATAAAGAGAAAAAAAAGACAGGTGTTAAAAGTGTTTATTTAGTTTTAAGAAAACAGCCTCACTTGGCTTTTTCGATTCCAGCTACTATATATGGGGAATCTTTTACCCTTAATACATTTTTGATAGGAACTCCTATCTTGGACCATTGTTTGATTTTATTGTTCCGAATTCATACATTATCTTGTCACTTGTTTTTTTTTTTTTTTTTTCTGCAGCATCATTTTTTATTTCGATCCTCTTTATGGGTATTGTCATCTGTGGTGTTTCCTTTCTTTTGCTGCAGATCTCCATCTGCTTCTCTATCTATCACACAATCGGGTTAAAAATCTAAAGCCACGCAGAGATATGGTTGTCACCGTGAGGGCCTCTGTGACCATAGAGACTTCTGCAGTGTAATCTGTGGGAGATACATGTTCCTCATTCTAGTTACCGTCATGGAGCTCAGTGGGATATGACACAGGCCCAGCAGGAAGAGCTAGTGATTAGAGTGGGACTGTGTTATGGAAATGCCAGAAGACTGGAAAATGATCAGAGGTATTCATTAGAAGCCACTAATACAGGATGGTTGTTTTCCCTTGTCAGAATACAAGCATTAGGCACCTTTTTATTCTTTATTTTTACAAGCTTATTTTATTCTATCGAGCCTCAGCAGGACATTTTCGCAAATAATTCATTTAGTCATTGGTCCAGAATATTCACAGTGTAAATCAAATTCAGCTTCTGTTTGTGCTGCAGACATGAATAAAATCATGAGGGTGATTTTCCAAGGTGAGAATAATGTGCCATTGCTCCCTTTTTCGCTGGTCTTCCGTTGCCCTAAAATGAGACTGATCAGACTGGGACCGATGGCGCTCCATGATGGTATTACACCGTCGCTACCTACCTGGACGATTTCCTCACGGTCTTTTGCACCCACTCTCTCTTTCATTCCCTTTCATCTCATTTTTAGCTTCTCCCCCAATGTCCGAATGCTAGAACCAATCATTTGCGATTCAAGTCCCTCTCTTCATCTTGATAGAGGGATGCACCCACAGAAAAAGATCCATATATATATATATGGAGTGATGTACACATGGCAGTTTTAAATAAATAATTTAACATTGTAAAACCAGTTTAAGAGTGAGAGGTGCTCCGCACACAGCCGTTATGAATTTCAGTCGACAGCACAGCTGGTGGTGAACATGGTGTGTTAAGAAGGTCTATTTCTGCTGCAGTCTAAGTGGACTGATACTCCCTGTAAGAAAAAAACAAAAAAAAACAAATACACCACTGCACCATAAATATATCTTTAGGCCAGACTGTTGGCTCCATACCTAAATTAGATGCACAAGTTTACAAGTGTTGACTGTCCAAATTATGTGCTGCACACTCTCCCTACCTGAAGGTCACGAGCCCTTTTGTCCTTGGAGCCTGTCACTTTCCCCAATTCCTCTGTGAGCCCTCACCTCATGTCGGTCAGCATGCGTCACTGGTGCTTTCCACAAGAAATATTGACATGATAATGTTGTTGTTTGAGTATACCGGATATACATGAAGGACAGTTCATTCACCTGAGCAGAAGGTTTCAGTTCTAAACAGATCAATGCAAAGTAATGTTCCTGGCAGGAACCTGAATCCTGGATGATGGCTGTGTTAAGATGGCAGATATAGGGGAAGGAAATCCATCCCCAGTGACGCTTTCAGCTTTGATATGTAGCTTCTAGTCACATGTGGCTCTTCCAATGAATATTTCTCACCATTGTTTCATATATTTGCACACATGTTTTTACAAGAGGGGAATTATGGCTTGGAAATGTCGAGGTTAATTTTCTGGTGTGGAAAAAGGAGTGAGACAATGTGGCTGCAGCGCTGAGAGGATTGCAGAGGAGTGGGTCTGCACGGGTTCCTTATAGGTGCATGTGAGTGTATAATAACCTCATAAGAGAAGGGTACAGTAGCAAAGGAAGACTGAAATGTCTTTATTTTTGTACAGCAGATGTCCTCCTGTTATGCAATGAGCAGTTATTTAGAACGGATAGCAAACAAAAAGAAAGAAAAAGAGATCAAGAAACACTGTCCTCCATCTTTGCTTGTGTTTCTTGCCAAAAAGGGAGAAAATAAGAAAAAGGAAAGGTTAAAAAGAAATGAAATGTTTGTGATGACATATAATACTTGACCATTGTTGCAACTTTTTAAAAACATTTTCTTTCAACATGACTGTACAAGCATGAATGCAGCTGCCATGGTGACATCTTAGTTACACAGCGATAAAAGTAAGTTTAGACACCTTAAAACAGGAGTTGAGGAAAAAGATGAATTTAGCATTCAGTGAAATACAAAACACGGCTGAACCTTGACATGCACAAACAAACAGTGAGGTGCGTGTCGCTGTTTTATTCTTTGCTCCTGCTTTCACTCTTCCTTCCTTCCAATTTACTCTTCTTCTTTCTGTTTCACGGGATGTTTTTCCTCTGGTACAAAGCCAACGTCATGTTCAGAGCTTTTCTACATAAGTGTTTCATGTCTCCCCTTTTCCCACTAAAACACACTTGCCTATTCTGTATGTTCCTGGTCTTATATTTGGGTTTGAGAGTGGATAGGTAACATTAAAGAGCTATCACTTTCACTCTCTGTCATTCCCCTCCTTCATACACCATTTGATCTGAAGCCAGATATGGCTTTTAGATGTAGGCGTGGACACACACTGACACACACACAGGCATTCAAAGATGCACAAACAACACACACACACTCAGCCTGACTGACAGATACGCAATTTCATACAGCGCATACTCAAACATGTGCAAAAACACTGCTTTTCTTTGCAATGCTTTTATTTTGTGTACTTCCTCCAAGCTAAGCATCCAAAAAAAAAAAAAAGTCACTTCATATCAAAGAAAAGCATTGTAATCCTCACTGCTCCGCAATGTCATTTTCAAATTCCCCTCCCTTGACAACTTGTGGGACGGGTTGAAAAACTTGAGTTTTCAAACAAAAAGACATAAATACACAACAAATACCACCTACAGCTGATAAAATATGCATGTCTGTGGGTGAGTGGCCTTACTGTCAGAATTAATAAGATGCAGTAAAAAAAAATTTAAAAAATAGAAACAGGAAGACTAGTTCCTGTCTTTTTTTTCTGCACAGGTGTGCATGACGGCACCTTTTACTCTTGCCATTTTTTCCCTCTTACTTTTGACATATCAAACAGCACCAATGAGACCAAACCCCTCATACTTTTAGATTATTAGATGAGTGCCAAGAAAAATGCCTTTTTTTCATCAATACATGCTCCATTTTTAAAAATATAACATCTTTTGTGACATTAATTATTTTGAAAATTGAACAAGATTAGGGGCCGTGCTGAGCTCTCCAAATATTGAAGCACAAAATGTTCTAAATGTCGAAATGAATGCACTCAGATCTTAGTGCGTCAAGCCTATATATATATTAGATCTCCATAACTCATCTTTCTCTTTACTCTTGCCTTTGTTCCCTGTCTCTGATCTGTAATTGAAAAAGCATTCCATTTTTATTTTTCTCTGCTGTCCAAAGGCTAAATCCAAAACACCAGCCAAGAGGTTAGCCTGGTCACCTGGCACCCACAGGCACTCTCTCCCCTTATTTTTCTCTATTTCACATGTATACACACATGCACACACACACACACCTACACACACAAAAATACCTGACTGCCGTGCTTCAATAAACTGAGAATTCCTCCTCTGCACCAGCCATACCCAAGCTAACCCTTTAAAAGTCACCCACCTCCACCTTGTAATGCATGAACACACACACACTTACCCACACAACAGACAAGCACAAATACACACACACACAAAAACAATGTGGCTTAGTGGATTGTATCAAATTTAGTGGCCACAGGGATCTGGCTGGGGTCATAAATCTATATCTAACATGTGAGAAAATCTCTACATGAATATCTGGAGACACACAGGGAAAGGGAGATGGCGTGAAAGACAGCAGGATACAGAGGCAGAGACACAAAGGTAAAAATAAAAAAAAAAAATCAGAAAACAAAGTGAGAGTCTTAAGGAGACGAGGGCCAGCAGGAAAAAAAAACAGAGTGGGGTAAGAAAAAGGAGCTGGAACAAGAAATAAACATGTTGGAAAAACCAAGAGGAAAAGCAGGCGACAAAGCACAGCAGCAGGCAGAAAGAGTGAAGACGAGGGGACTCTGTAAAACAGAGGGAACAGGCAGAGGGAAAACAGAAAGATAGTGAGTGTGACAGTTAGAGATATACGGGCTGAGAGACAAACGCAGAAAAAGAATGAGGGCTGAGACAGACAGAAGGAGAGATACATGACCCCTCTCTCTCTAACAATGGCTCGTCATGTGGAGCTCAGCTTAGCAGGCGTGCCGTTGGAATCAGGAATGTGGAATGTGGGATTTCAGACTTGGAAGTGATAGCTACTGTCTGTGTGTAATATTTAGGACCAACTTAGGGAGCCCCTGGCACGCCATGAAACACGTGGCCTCTGCTGCCTTTTCTGCTTCGAGTCACTTGCAAAAATGCAAGCAAGATTTAATTTATGCATCGCATCCCAGAGAGCCCTGCACATGTAACGTTTAACCAAATCATGAGTGAATATTTCTTTTGTCAAATTTCTCTGTCAAATTGATGTGACAGTCGCTGGGTTACTGAGGCTGGTGATTCGCTCAGCTGCTTCTGAGCGCACAACCAGGTAAAACCCTGGTCGGGTTACAAGTCTCCAAGAGGCCTCACACAGACAAAAATTAAAATCATGCACAATTTGGATATACCAGTTATCTGGCATCAAAGAAAATAAATCGTGCAAAAATAAGGTCAGCATCATTAAAATGTGCAGACTTTACTCAGCTCAGACTCGGATCAGAACATTTAAGGTGATTTTCAATCCACAGCAGCTCTGTGCATCTATAAAGGGTTTAGAATGAAATAATACCTACTACATCAGTTAAATAAAAAAATAACTTTTAAGATTAATTAATCCAAAATGCAAAATCATTTAGTGTGAAACTGTGAATTATATTTATTGTGTAAAATATGCCTCTTTTAGTTACTAAGTGTTAAAGTACTTAGAAATAAAATGTTACAATATTTGATCATTTCACATTTTCCAAATAAGAAATGCTAAATGTGAAATTAACATGATTTTGCAAAAGAAAGAAAAAAATAGCTGGATACATGTTTTTTTAAATGAAAATTATAATGAAATGTAGCCAATCTTTTGTTCTTTTTTTGAAAATCTTTGCATAAAAATGGAAATCCTTTTAAAATATAGCGTCAAAACCTTAAAGCTATTGTTTTCAAATGATTGTTTTCTTACCATCAGAATGTAAAAATACTAAATTTGCATAAAAGATATTTACAGAAGCTTTTTTTGTTTGTTTGTTTTAACTCCTCAATCAGAAAGTTGCTCAACCTCTGTGCAGGTGACTACGATTCCCAAGTTCCTGGCAGGAACAAAAAGTTTCATGTTTACACTCACATACTGTATATTGTCATTCCTTCGTCTGAGATGGAGATAACTCAAACGGCGTTACTAACACAGGAGACAGTTGTTGCTGGCCGCCCCAATGCCTGTCATGGCTGTCAGGCCAAATCCCACGAATTATGGCTGTTCCAGATGTAAGAGATTTCTAAGCTGCCTCCAACGGCCTGCGGTCTGTGGTGAGAGTAAGAAGGGGAGAAAAACAAAGAGGGAGAGAGATTTGGGTTTATACTGTGTCATCCAAAAAAAATTGCATCTTTTTTTTTTCTGTAACCCCCCCCCTCCACACACACCATAAAAATATGTCTCTTTATTCTTTTGGATAAGAAATCAAGAATTAGTTGCCACTTTTTTGGACAGAACTGTATTTTATCTATAACATACTTCCAGTTTCACAGAAACGTGTGGCCAATATTTGCAGTGAGTAACTACTTATTAGATATTATTTTGCAAGCATGAATCTGGCCAACTAAGTGGTTTCTGATATGAAATGTGAAAAATCACAACTCACCGGGTTTTACTTTTATCTGGTTGCGCACGGATTTGAAATCTCACATCAGATTTCACATTATCAGCATATGCATTGATTTCTAGGGGTGTAACGAATAATCAACTTAATCAATTAATCCATTTTTTTTTCCAATGAGGCAAGCTGTTAATCAAATTGATTTATAACATTCTAATATCATATATTAAAATAAAATAAATTGATATCGGAATATACCATACCATACCATTTGGATTATGTTGTTCTTATGTGGAAAAACAACAATTAGCTGAACTTTATGAAACTAAAATGTTGTTAGTTTCATAAAGTTCTTAATTTTATGTTTGTTTGTACATATGTTTAATTTACACTTCATAATTCTGTAAGAAATGCAAAGAATCTGGAAAACCTCACCTGCACTCTTCAGTACCGAGGTATTTATCTCTGAGTCACACTGAGTCAGAGTCGATCTGATTCACGTCGATCAATGAATCGGATCGTCAACCACAAAGTATGACATGAATTGTTGTTCATATGAAATGTCATCCTTATTAATTTCCATAGTTTGTTGAGAGATTATTCATAGTTTTCCTTTCCCAGCACATAAGGTTGATTTCCTAACGTGCGTATTAACACTTAAAATTCAGCCACCGTCATTCTCTTAGTTCCTAAAGTTGGCTCTCACTCTTTCTCTCATTAGTACTTTGTAACCAGACAGTTTATTTGAAATTATGAAAGCATTAAACTCTCTGATGTAGCAGTTTAAAAATCAATAGCTGAAACCCTAGCTGCCTCACTTAAGCCCTCTCCTATGGCAAAGGGGATGTCTCTTTCTCCCTCTCTCTTAAATGGTAATTTCATTTGCAGTCACTAAGACCTCACCGATAATTACCAATGCCCTGAGAGAGAAAGACGAGTGAAAGAGGGAGGAGAGGCATGGGGAACAGGAGAGGGAAAGAGGAGAGATGGATTAAGAAAGGAGAGTGAATGCCAGTCATTAGAAAAAGCTTTCCTCCTTCCATGCTTTGATCAGAGTTAAGAACACATTGCGCTACCTCTATCGCTCCCTGACACCAACCTCTGAAAAGGGAAGATGGAGAGCGGGAGGAAGGGAGGGGTGGAGGTGGGAGAGAGGAAGAGGCCGACAAAAAAGAATGATCCCTGAGGTCTTAAATAGCGGGCCTTAATTTCGACATTGAACCCCCTCTGTTCTTGGGTTACACCAGGGCGTCCATTTTCAGAGAGCGCCACCATTCATTTTTTCCTCCCTATTTCATCTCTCAAATGAACTAATCAGAAGGGGGAATATGAAGTGTCCTGCAGGATTCATTTCTCTAGAAGCATATGGCAATGATTGATGGGGGACAACTTTGAGCTTCCCAGGTCATCTTCCCTGCACACATCTGGAAGCATGCTATAATTCTCTTAATTTTATACCTAGTTTCTTTCTCCTGTTCCAGATTTCCCTTTTTTCCCACTCAAACTTTAATTTCATTTTGGTCTAAAAAGCTCTTAGTCTGTGTCTTTTTTACCCTGTTTCTGCCCTGAGGCCAACACAACCCGCGATTTTGGTTAAAATAATGTGGTTGAAATATGTTTATGGGAGCGCTTGTTTTTGTTTCTGTTAAGTTTTCTTTAAAAAAAATGCCTTAGTGCTGAACTTTTTTGACATTTCATTATTACAAAACACTGCAAAACGAATAAAAGTCATAGAAGAATATTTCTGTTGTCCTTTTATAAAATAACTTTTTCTTTTCCGAAATTACAAAAAGACAGAGGGAGACAGACAGTCATTTGACAGCAACTGGACCTTGTTACTCTCTGCAGTGAAATCGACTTGGTTTTACAATAACACCAGAGAACCACTAAATGCTTTTGGGAAACCCACCCATCCTCCTGCTGCCATGTGATGATCCCACCTCTGAAATATTCAGCACCATTAACATTCCGATGGGTATCATCTCCTTTCAGACACAATTCGCTCTGCTCCTCAGACCTGTGGGCCAAGGCAGGGAGCGGCTTGGTAGCAGATGGTATCTCTTCTCATTCTTAACAAGATCTCTCCTCCAAATACACAGTGAAAGGATCACATTGAATGAAAAGGAAACAGAACACTAAAGAGCAACCAAATCACCTTTTGAAAATAAACAGATATTAAAATTTTAAGTTTGAGCTTTAGGAAAAAAAATCCGCACTTGCTTTTTCTCGCAAAAACTGTGCCTAATTGAATTGGTTGTTAGTTTAATTGTGTGTTTGCACTAACCTGTTGAAGATAATGTTGTGTTATCTGTGGCCATTAAAGGCTTCCATTGGTTTTATTGGCTGAAATGTTTGATCTTAATTACTGATGATGGGATTTGTAGGTAAATTGTTTTTCCGATCACAATGTGTGTTCACTTGTACACTTTAAGGCTTTCATGTTGTCAAGGCTCTCTGCTGAACCTCCCATGATTAACTAGGTGTGTGCATGTGTGCGTGCTGCCGCTAATCAGGTGAGATCATGTGAGAGACGGAGCTCTACACTTGGAGCACAATTAGCCGGGCGTTTTGGCATCTTAATTGGCGACATTCGATCCCAGGCACCAGCTGATGAACCACTTAGCAGCAAACGTATGGATTAGCAGCCGGCAGAGCTCTTCTTTTCTTAGATGTAGCTAGCAGGTCAGGAATTAGTGCACTTAACACTGCCTTATAAATGAAGACAGCTGTATTGACTAGCACGGAAAAAGGTTTTCCAGTTCCAGTTTGCTCCTTCTAAATTTACTCTCCTCTTGAAGTTACTCCTGTCTTCTGTCCTTATCATCTTATGTGTTTTCTCCTCTCGTCAGCTTAAAGAGGCTTTTGTTTAAATATTGCTTTGTTCCCCTTCTGGACTGTTTCAGCCGACATGTTGGCTGCGGGCCACTCAGACTGGGCCGTGACAGTATTTGGCGTTTTGTTGTCATGGTGCTGGAGCTGTCTCAGTTGTCTGGGCAACATGTGCCGCGGCTCACGGGAGCCTCATAAATGTCATGTTTTGACGCAACCGCTCTGGAGAGCAGGAAGTCCTTGCCAAAAAGAAGATAGATGGAGCGCCACTGGTGTTGAGGATGCCATTTTGCATTAAATCAGTTTTTCCGGCTTGTGTAGAAACACAATAATATTTTCCAACACTTACATTTGCGCGTTTCTTTGCATGCATCAACAAAATGCACTTTTTTTTTCCCCTTTCTGAACAACCTACCGTTCAAGGAGGCTCAAAAAAGCTCTTCCTGCCCTTTGTAGGTGTGTCACGTTTTTTCCACGCTACTCCCTCCCCAGGTCATTGTCATGTTCCTGGGCCTTCTGAGCAGAGGGCTTTAAACAGGAGAGACAGCACTTGTCTGTTAGATTAGCATGTCCCCAACGTCACATGCATTCGCCTGCACACGTCACCACTTGTCTGGAGGTGCCTGTCTGGCTTTATTAGAAAATGCTCTGATTTAATAGTTGGAGAAATTTTGTCAAAAATGTCTGTGATGCATGTAATTTGAGGATGATAACATGTATTTGATTTGATGTTTTTTTTCTTTTTTTTGTTCAAACACTGGCATCAAAAAAAAGAAAGAAAGTATTAAAAAAGAAATTAGAAACTTTTTTTTGGGCAGATCAAAATAAATATTCCTCAATCAACATCATTATTATTTAACTTTTTTTCTTTTTATACTAACCAACAAAGCAAACCGGCAAGGCAAAGGCCAGCCGGCATTTCAAACACCCCTGAGATTCCAGATACCGTGGGACCTTCTCTTATATTTATTGTGGGAATCAGAATTTATGATGAGTAAATTGGGCTTCTTCATCTGTGTGCCGGGGGGTTTGCAACATGCGGCCGAGATGGCTTGACTTATTGATTACAGGGAGAAGTATGCCCCATTTCAAAGGCAAGGAGAGCCCCACACCGCAACTTCTGAGAATTAATTTGCCCTGCATGGGCCTTCATAAGAAACACATGTCCAAATGCAAGCACAGACACAAACAAGTACACAAAAAAAAACTCAAGCCTGCAGGTAGAAGGCTCGACAATCCCTCCTCCTACACCCCTCCAAAAAAAAAAAACTAAAAATCCACCCATGCATGCCCCCCCTCTGTTTGCATACACACACACACACACTTTTTGTAGCGCTCCAGGTAAAATTGTAACCAAAGATTGTGCCAAAATTGTAATCTTTCAAAAGGTTCACAAATTATAGTGGTTTAAATTTTATGTTATGACAAGAAAGTTTGAACTTTTACAAATTTTTACTGTTTCAGATTTATTTTGGAACAAAAGAACATAAAAAAACCCATAATATTTCACCTAAATCCTTATGGTAATTTAAAAACATGTTACACCACTAAAACTCTAACTACAGTGGCAACAAATATGATTCCAACACTTTTTCAACCACTGTGCTTCTCCAGCCACAGCTGAACTATCAGTGGTTCATCCCTGGCATTGTCCACTGGATCACCCTCTGCCCTCAGACACCAGCTCCTATTTCACCAGCAGCACCCGCGCTAATTTATCATCATGGTCTTGACAGACAGCACATCTGTGTGTGAACGGATGGAGTGAGGACAGAGTAAAGTAAAGGAGGGACAGCAATGTGGGGGGGGGGGGCAGAAACGGCGAAAGGCAGGAGGAAATAAGGTAACAAGGAGGATTCTAGTCACACAATCAAGACTTTTTAAGCGTCACATTTTGTTTGAAGGGCCCCATTGTGCCCTTCACTACACCTCTCTTGATCCCTTCTGCCTCCACGCTCATAACACTGCCAGTTAACCCCCTCAGCAACTGGACAGCTCATTGGATCGGGCTATCTTATATTACAGCCCATATACTGCAAGTGGGATCTGGAAAAGAATTAAAGAGCTTAAGAAGTGAACTGAGAGAATGTGGAGCTGCAGAGGTTTACACTGCCATAGCTTCGTAGGCTATGACGGCGCATGTTTTTGACGGACAGCTTTTTGTTGATTCTCCTTAGTAAACCATTCGTTCTTTTGAATATTTATTGGCTGAATGACGCCGCCGCACTTGTCAGCGAGGCAAAGCTGTGAAGCCGTGGCTTTGATGAGGGTGATGGGCAAGTAGGTCAAAATGGAGATGGACACACCTTCTGGTTTTCGCATGTCCCGGGCTTGCGTTGGTAGAGGATCTGTGTGTGGTGCATGCATACGAGACAGCAGGTGTGCACATACACGAGTTCTCATGTGTGTGTTCAAGCAAGCATATCTGTTTACTTTTTGCTCACCAAAACCCACTCACATTTGAATGCAGGAGACAGGACACATCTCTCTGCTCTGTGAGCCGCAAGACAGCTCGGTCTGAATATTTTAGTGCACACACACATATCATGCACCCGTCTGCATGCACGCACTCACTTCCCTGGGGTACCCCAATGCAGCTCCTGGGGAGTGCAAAATGGAACTTTTTAAAAGCCAAAAAAACATTTCTCGTGAACAAACTAGTCTCACTTAATAATACCACACTCATGTTTCCTCTCTTCTCTCACGACAGCCTGTCATTACCTAAAAGTGTTGGGTTTTTCCGTAAGAAAAGGTCGGGTCTGTTGTTTTGGTATCAAAAAACTGTGCTACATGACAGATGGCAAAAAAGCTCTAAACTATTTAGAGTCAATGCATTGCCAAATGCATTTTAGTGTGGAGGGAAAATGTATAAGGATTTCAGCACTTGTGGATTTACTGCAAAGTCACAGGAAGTTAAAAGCTTCCTAGAAACTATATTGACTAGAATGCTTATATGGAACTTGCAATATATGCAGCGAGATATTTTTTTATGTGCATTTCATGGTAAAAACTATGTTGTTGAGCCTTTTTCTTACAGTGCAGAAGCAGCATTTTTTATTTTTTCAAATGAACTAACATACACACAGACAAAGCAAAAACACAACAAGCACACAGCTAGTGTGTGCACAGAAAAACACACACACACACCTTATGCTCTTATGAAGATAAATATGGCAGGAGGTGGATTTTCACTGGCACCCGCTGAATGGGACACTCATATTCATCTTTGCCGTGTTCGCTCTTTTCAGATGTATTTACGTGTGTGTGTTGGGGTGTTGCCGGGATGGGATGGGGGCTAGAGGGTTATTGGGGATACAGCAAAAAGGGTGTCTGCACCTCACTGCCTTTCCAATGTATGGAAATGTATGTGCATTTTTAAAGTGGGGGGGTGGCTAAATTTATTTCCCTTACCCCTGCACACACTACGCCCCTACCTCTCCCTCCCCACCTCATTCCCAAAGCTGATAAACCTATGGATGGATGATAGATGAAGAGAAAGGTAGCATCGGAGGGGGGCGTCTCTGCATGGATGCATACATGCATGCATTGAGGTGTGTACAGCCCGCTTCCCCCTTTTTCCTCCTCAAATAGAGGCTATAAAGTCAGTAAGACGAACACATGCATAAAAACACACACACTTCTGAATGCGGGACGCATGCATACCAAACGTAATCCATACTTTTACATAATGGGGTGGGGGCGAAAGAGGGGCTGCAAGTCAACTCCTGTGGCAGGGTGATAAAGATAATGGGAATCATCTGACTCTTCCTCTTTTTCCCTATATGTATACACCTTCACCTAGGGAGATGGTGATATGCTATAGGGGGAAATAATGAGAAATGGAGAAGGTTCCCTCTCAGATTGTCAGAAACATGTGTGGGTCATGTGTTCGCTTTGTGCAATTTTCACAATGTGGAAGGATTAGGGTTCATGGTGTTGTGAGATTAAAGAAAATTGTCCTGAGTGCATATGTCTGTGAAATTGCAAAAGCATTGCACCTATTGCATAACGGTAAACCAAATTGGTGATGCACAGTCAAATTCAAATCTGATGATATACATTTGATGAAGTTCCAGCATATTTGAATGGTGGGGTGTTTGTTTATCTTTGGCATTAATTAAGCAGAAAGTATGCAACACACTCTGCATACAAACAAACGTGGGACTCTGTTAATTATTCAAAGAAAGTTTTTTTTTTTTCTCGAGAGGAATATAATTAAAGGCATTTAACCATCAGGGACAGAATGAGATCAAAGATGTATATTTGATATCATGCAGATAGCATTTTTAAATTAGCAAACCCTCTTAACTTTATAATTATCTTTGGTGTGAGAACTGAGGCAGGAAGTTCTTTTGTGTTAATTCGGGGACTGAAATAGTCTCCCAAGAATTAGAAGAAATTAATTAGAAATAATTTCAGATAGATATGCAGATTGGATTTTCAATGCAAATATGTCTGGGAGAAGAAGTTTCTTTCTGTTAATGTTATTCTATAACAACAGATAAGGAGACTTTTTGACTTCTTAAAATGGTTTTGCATGTAAAATCCGTGTTTTCTTTCATTATGTTTTTTTCTATTTTCTTATTAAAATGTATATAATTTTTTTCTAGAATTTAGAAGGGAAAAAGCTAATAAGAAACAGTTTGTATTATAAAGTTGTTTTTTTTTTTATAAAAGACATAGCATAAAGACAGTCTATACCACTCTGCACGGTAATCTTTGGATTTATGTGTCACAGACGCTTTTTCTTTACTCCCCCCTTCCGATTTTGTCGACACTCAATGTCCAAATATATCAAAAAATAGGAGAGAAAAAAAACATGCCAGGAAGAGGACGGGATGTGTCTGCGTTTGTGCGTGAGAGGGAGAAAGGACCTGCATAGGCTGCGTGTAAGAAATAGAATTGTTTCCTCCATATTAGAAATCAAAGATAAGCCTGATGTTATGTCGTGTCCACCATTTTGACTGGAGTGAACAGAGCGGGAGGATGCAGGTGCACCGTGATGAATGTGTTGCTGTTACTATGTTATATCTACTTAAATGTTTTTTGTTTTTTTTATGCATCCAAGTGAAATTCGTGCTGTTTAAATTCAACTCTGCGTGATTCATTTGACACTTATATGTGTGTTTGCATCACTCGGGGTGGAGACTCTTGCTAAACGTCGGTTTTGTACGACTGCTGCAGAGGTATGTAAGCCTGCAGGTGTCTGTGCCTTGAGCGTTTATAGTCTCAGAAAGCTGTTGACCTCAAACCCCACCCCCCCAACACAACCACCCTGTGTGTTTGTAGAGGACCCTTGAACTTGACCATAGAGAGAAAAAGAGAGAGGTGATGGGACTGGAGCGGAGACTTTAAACAAACCACTCTGATGGACAACAAAGACAAGGGGGGATGTTGACCCAAGTTGGGGGGGGTCACTTAAAGGTTGGTCTCCAGGGCAAATGTTTGTGCACTTTTTTACTGTTTACCAGTGTTGTGCTGCAGAGCATGTGTGAGATTGTGTCCACCTTCAATTTAAAATGTTTTTTTCTAACAATACCACATCATATATTAATTTTTAGGTGTGCAATGATTAATCAACTTGATTGATACGTTTATTTGTATTTCAGAAATCCAAACAGATCGATCTGTCTTTGGCAACTTGTTAATTGGGCCGCTACCATTATAAAATTGCTTCAAAATGAAATACATTGATTATGTCGATATTGGAAGGTACCATTAGGATTCAGGCACATTAGGTTTATTTTACTAAAAACAACTAAGTGCCATCACAGCGGACAACGCACATGTGATAGCAGCAACAATTGATCAAGGCAGTGGGCTTGACTTTACAAAACTACAATTCAAATGGATTTGCCAATAAGTCTTGTTTAATTGTTTGTTTGTACACATATTTAATTTACACTTGATGAACTTGCAAGAAATATAAGGAATCTGGAAAACCTTACCTGCACTTTGCAGTATCCTGGTATTTATCTCAGTGTCACACTGGTTGAATTTTTGGCTAAAGATGTCCTGGTTTGTTTTTAGGTCAGTGAATCGGATCGTTCAAAATAAACCAATAGTGACTATGAATTGTATCATAAACCACAAATTATAATACGAATCACATCATAGTTAAAATGAATGGTTACACCTCTACTACTTTCATTATTCAGCTTAACAGAGTTGTGTTGTTAATGCTTACTTTCATCCAGAATTGATTCATAAATGTAAACGTTTATATGCTTAAAATTCTGCTTTGTAATGTCTCCCCTCCATTCATGTGGATGCAGATTTTTCAACCATGTGTTACAGAAGAGACAGAGAAAAATGGAAATGGATGGACCAAATCCAGCCTAGCAAAACGAGCCAAACAATCCAACTTAACAAATAATGTTTCCAAAAGATGGTAGACGGAGACTGTGGCAAAAAGTGCAAAACTGCACCACTGAAAAGTGAAAAAGCATACATGAGACAGACCAATATTCCAGATAGATGTGCTAAAGATGACTTTAAATAAAAAGCTGCTGGAGAAGATGAAAGGAGTCAGACTAATGGCATGGAGTCAGTTAGAGTGCATGCCTGTTTATGGATGAAGATTCTAGGAGAGGAAGAGGAGAGGAGAAAGTGTGAGTGGAAGAAAGAGGGAACTCAGGAAGAAAATGTGAGGTTAGGAGGAGAAAAGGGCAAGATTAAATGGAGAGGCAGGAAGGAGAGGATAATGCTGGGAATGAGGTGAAGAAAAGGAGGCTGGCAGGAAACAGGTTGAGGTGGGAGGGGTCTTAGTGAGGTCAAAGGGGAAAGCCTCTTTTGGCAATAAAAATGAGGAGCCGTATGTGTAACTTTCTAATTGTGGTCAGAAGATAAGGGGTGAGGTCTAGGCACGTGTCTCACAAAAAAATAGCAAATAGAGACAGGCAGAGGCAGCACTGCATGGTGTGTGCTAACTTGCACACACAGTGCATGTGTGTCTTCATACTCCCTATGTGTGTGTTGGTGTGTCTATGAGTGTGTGTTTTAATAGCCACAGTCAGAGAACCTCTGTCAGACGGTCAGCTAATTGGCCATCTTACAAGTACAGAGGAGGCTGCTCGCAAATTGGCAAAAAGGGCAACCGGCTTCAATCTGATACCAGACTCCTCTCTGTCACGGTGCTGTCCATTAGACAACAGCTTAAGTCAGGAAATTGGAACAAAAATAAAGAAAACAGAATACAAAACAAGGGAAAAATAGTGGCGTAATTGTGCTTTGGAGACTCGTATTGTTGCGCTCGATTCGTGTGTAGTGAGACAATGGGGATCATGCAAGACTTAGCGTAAATAAAAATTTGGGGGGAAAACATTGGTAACTCAAGAAGCTGGTGTGTTATTATATTTGTGTGTGTGCAAGTGTGTGTGTTTTCTTGTTACAGAAGCCTCATGTATTTTAATCCGTGTAAAGTCCCAACTGGGTTCCAATTAGGAACAGGTTTCCTTACGCCCTGTGGGGAAACTGATAATTATGCTGTTGACTGTGGATGTGACTTACAGTGTTTGTGTCTGTGCTTGTGTGTATATGTGGTGGTGGGGGGGGCACATTTGTGTGTGGTGCAGGGGGAACTAACGCAAAGGATGATATCCTTTTTTATCTTTCCGTAATGTTTACAATGGTGACGTTGTTAGCTGTATCAAATGATCCTTCATAATTAAACACAAAGCAGAGTTGCAAATCCTCTCATCTCAGTTGTTTATCATAAGTAGGGAAACCTAAAAACACACATGCACACACACTTTTTTTGTTTTTTACCCTAAATCCAAGCTTGAAGGCACAACTAGCTCTAATGGCTGAGAAGAGATGTTCTGGAACCGTTTTTGTTTTGACTGTAGAGCATTCAGGCACTTTTTCAGCAATTAAAATAAGTTACAAAGGGGGATAATCTAGTCTTATTTATCCGATAGTAGCATTTACACATCCAAGTGTCCAAGCTGGACTTGAATGATCATGTATCTGATGTAGAAATGCAACTATCAAGGTAACAAGACTTTTGAAATATAGAAATCCAGCACGGGTTTGACGTTGTGTGTTCATGTGAGCACATGATGGGTGTTTTGTGTGTGCAAGCATGCGTCTGGGTTATTCTGAGTGTGACAGCTAGCTGTGCCCTCACGCTCATGAAACTCCACAGCCGCATAACCTTGAGAAAAGAGAGTGACGCTGATGTAGTGGACACTGCAACTCTCATATCTAAACCTAAATGCTGAAAAATGTCCCATCAGATAAAATTGATGACCCTGCCTGCAGAATCCCTGATATCGTATATACATTGGCCGTATGAGGCTAAGCCAACAAGTAAGCAAGAAATTCTGGATTTTTTTTTTTTTCCTCGGTGGCTCCCTACAATTTGAAAAGCTTGACATATTGTTTCATAAATAAATAATAATAAAAGAATACAATCCTGTGTTTATTTTCAGGGCTGCAGCGTTTGGGCACCCTTTTGAGCATGCTGTGTATTCATGAACTCTTTATTTTTGTTTCTACACCGTGTCGGAGCAAACACGCCTCACAGGATGGATGCTGAATATGAGATATTTACAGCATTTTTTCCCCCTTGCATCTGTACAGATAGCTTTGCTAGAGTGCTGCTGTAAACAGATGTAGACTTATTCAAGTCAGACGAGAAGAGGGCATGGAGTTAAATTCAACTCGCAAATCAGAGTTAATTATCATACTCCTCTCTGAAGGGTTTTTTTTTTACATGAAAATGAAAAGAGTTGAGGGTTTTTAGAGGGGCACAAGGAATCTTTTGAGGCTGCAAAACAGCATAATTGTTTTGCTATCCAATCTGATGTTGTACTACAAATAATATATGGTTATTTCATACAGCCTCCAGACCGCCAAGATGTTTTCAATTTGGCACAGCCCTGCGATCATGATATCACAGAGAAAGAGAAGGAAAGAGCTTCCAGTCTGGGACAGCCAGACCAGTCAGAGGGCGATTATTTCAGAGAACTCAAAAGGCTTTTTCCTCTTCTCTCTCTCGCTGGGACAAATAATTCCATAGTTGCTGAGGCACTGAAAAAGCAATCTGCGGAATACCCCAGGGTCATGTCTGTGGCCGGATGATTTGTGTGAAATGTCATACATTAAATATAAGTTTAACATTCAGCCCGGCGCACTGTAAAACTGCCATGTCGTTGCCACAGTCCACCATTTCCCTTTGTGCATGCAGGGTTCAGGTTGAGGAAAGCGGTCACAAAGGAGTTTAACACACAAACCCAGTCACAGACATGAACAGGCATGCACGCCACCCCCTGTGTGGACCCAATCCTGAAGGGGGTGGGTGGAAGAGGGGTGTGGATAGCAGGGAGGCCATTCAATCTACAGCTGCATTTCATTTATGAACGCTAAAGAACTAGCTTTTCCCTTTTTAATAATGCACGTAAATCTTTGTGTAGTTATCAGCATATGCACCCATAATTGTTTTATTATTTGGTATTTTTCATTGGGGGGGTTTGGTCTGTGGTCAGCATTGACTGAGGAAAGGAGAAAGAAAAGGGTTGAAGGAAAATGTTGACAGACAGGCGGACAGAAAGATGGACACTTTCAAGGCAGGTGTTGAATTTGTCTCCAGGCTGGGAGATGAGAATGTAAGTGAAGAGGTGAGGAAGGGGGGGAAAGAAAGGATTGTAACTAATTCATAAAGTTTCAGGAAAATAGCAGCCACTGAAAGCAAGAGATACAGAGGAGAAAAAGGTGTCTCCAGGGACTTCAGTGAAGCATCTCAGAGACTGAGAGAGGGGAGATTCTGTCCATCCCAGCAGATGAGAAAGAAATGACAGAGAGGCTACAAAGGATGTCATCTGCCAGATGGACAACTGATGAGTTTCCTCCCTTTTCTTTTAGTCTTTCTGTTTTTCCCCCTCATGGCTTGTTTGTTTGCACTCAGTTGGTGCCTCTAGAAACTTTCTGTCTGAATGACTACAATAAGATCATATGTTTGATATGTAGAGAAGGACCATAGGGGATAAGAAATTCATTGAAAATGGACAACTTTCATGACAATCAAAGGGCAAATGGGATGGTTCTGAGCACAAAAAGTATAAAGCTCCATCAGCTGTGATTAAAATCCCACTCCGATCAACTTTTAAAATGTTCAATGATTGTGCCGTTTTAGGCTAAATCCAAAAATCCTCTTGTTTTCTAGCAATAGCTTCTGCAGAGTGGTAGTAGTTCATTAAAAATTTGCCTCTGAGTTGTTGACTGGACTGTAAATGTGGAGTAAGCCCGCCCCCAATTCCCATGATCTGTCTCATCATCTGTCTTTCTTCCACTAGCTTACACCCTCTCACACGCCAACCTAACATTAACGGTGCAACAAAACTGGCGAGCAATGTCAGACCTATCCAGCCGTACAGTTTTGAGCTAGATGTCACAAGGAAAACGGCGATGTAAGTGGATCTATTTGTCTGCAAGTGGATGCATCAGAATGGAACTGAGCAGGGATCTGGGGGGCCAGCCGATTGTTGCACCTACATCACTGCTGCAAGCTTTTTCCAAAGGCATATTTTCGTCTGCTCCTGATTCACAAAATTGAAAGCATAATTTTCTTTATCTATGTCCTCTATCATGGTAAAAATGCAACAAGAACATGTTAAAAACACGATTTGCGTTGGAATTGGTCTCTAAGCAGTGCCAGCTTTAGATGGATATTGTTCATGAACATAATTATGTTACTCTATGCTTTTTCAATATTTTCTTATCTACTTGGAGCAGTTCAATTTAGTCTTTGCCTACTGGTGTTTGACCACATTTGCATCTAAAAAAAGAAAAAAATCTATGCAGTCTTTCCACAAATTCTTCATAGTACTACCGTGAAAGAGCTTACCACCAGATTTATCAATTTCACCTTGAAGGTGTTGTACTTGCCGGTGCATTTGTAAGCAAGCTGGGACTCTTTGAAGACAAACACACAATCGTTCAATCTACACTCCCCCCTTTTGCCTAACCCGTCTCCCCCATTCCACTCCCCTCTACTTCAAAGCAGACAGGCTGAGATGAAGGTTTGGGAAGAAATGGAAAACAAATTGTTCATTTGTGTTTAGGAGGAGACCAGACACTTGAGCAAATGTTCGCCGCAGCCGCTCCTCACGTGCGCCACGGTAAAGTTATCTAAAGGTTGGCTGTGGAAAAAGGCATAACAAGACAAGGACACGACAACTGCTGCTTTAGAACGTCCCACACATGCAATCAAATGTTTAAATGAGAGAGAAGGAAGCCAATGATCACCTCTGGGGCAAATTTATGGAAATGTTGAGCAGACACATCTGGAAGATAACTTCCAACCATGCTATGTAGAATGATGTGCATCAAAAGTGCTGCAAAAGTTGTGGAACTGATGCCAAATTTTCCTGAGTAATGCTCCAATCAAACAGGCAGCTGCAAATCAAAAAAGAAAACATGGCTTCAGAAAAAGCAGTAAAAGGGATTATTCGA
This sequence comes from Oryzias curvinotus, assembly GCA_023969325.1. Taxonomy (NCBI): domain Eukaryota; kingdom Metazoa; phylum Chordata; class Actinopteri; order Beloniformes; family Adrianichthyidae; genus Oryzias; species Oryzias curvinotus. The sequence continues at coordinate 16,610,521 of CM043725.1, forward strand.
CATATAGCTTTTATTTTGCTTGTCACTCCATTGTGCACACGTTTCTCATCTGCAGTACTCATATACTGCAGGGAAACAACAGTCCGAACTACCACATGTCCATATTCTTATCACACAAAAGCACAGAATGGTTAGAAAAGTGACCCGAAGTCAAAAGATGTTAACTGTCAAGGTAGAGGCTGAAGTCTTTTCTTATAATACATAAATACATCTGTGTAAGACAACAAAGTGTGCACTCCCCCATGTAAGAGAACCATTTTCATTCAGCAGATTATAAAAAGGGCCCTTTAGCTTTGATCATGAAACATAAATTGAAGCTCTTTCACCGACAAAATAAGAGATTCTTTTTGATGTCAAAGGGCATGCTAGACTCCTCTAAAGGAGACCATGCTGAGTTTAATAGATAACTCCTGTTAAAGAATTGAAGACGCATTCAGATAACATGCATATCATTTTGCTTTACTCTCAAAGGAGATGTTGGACAATTTGAAAGATGAAGAAGATAAAGCTCTTTGCTTTAAATAACCTCTGCACCAATTTATTATGTCAGGGTTTGACTGATGAGATAAAGGACTGTGAGCCAACAGCACTGCGCCGACCACTTCTTTGTCACACCGGCAGCCTTTCAGGTTCTGGAGAATAATTTGAAACTGACATGTGTGTGTTCTGGGGAGGGATTGAACACTTGAGTCAGTGTTGTACCATATGCTCAGGTATTGTGTGAGGCTATACATCCACACTGAAGAGCTGAGGGACCTCATGCCTTAAAGGTATATAACATAATTCTACCTTATATGCGTTTTGAACCACATACCTGTTATAAGGATAAATGGGTTGATGGCAGTAGCCAAGACTGTGGTTCCTCGGCCTTCATTCACAAGGTAGGCAAATCAAGGCAGCAAATCAGGAACAATGGAGCCCTCAAAGAGTAGAGTGGGGATCAAAGCAGCGCTAACTGGCCATTGCAATCCAATTGAAATGTTCACTTTGCATCTCTCCAAACGTAATGGATGTGGAAAGTGGGAGGTGAAAGGAAAGGGCTGCTTGCTCACATTTGACATAAAATTATTGGAGCTAAGAGGAGGAAAAAGGAGAAAAATAAAGGACAGTGGTGGCCTTCTCCGTCATCCAGTGCAGAAGCTTTATTGTGTCCCTCAGTTATTTTTACTTTGAATTTTCAAAGACTCATTTTCCCGCTCCCTGATGGAGGTTTCTTTGATGGTAACATTATAATGATATATGAAATGCTACACCACAGTCCTTGTGCATGTGGAGTAGATCGAGACAGACTATTACTTGTGTCCGCCATCTCTCACCCCATTCCTCAGTGTTTCCCTGTCTAACTTTGCGTTTCTTTTCCTCCATCGCATTCTCACTCCATCCCTCCATCTTCGACGCTCTCCATCTGAATGTGTTGATCACCTGGAGAGATGCTGCATTAATGCTGACGCCCAGTAAAAGGCAGATTCTCCTCTTTATTTATCTGCACTAAAATTCCTCCCAATCTTTCCAGCACATTTCACTCAATCACACAACTCAGGCCATTCCATTAGCCACACAGGGGCGTTTTAGCCCATTGAGCACAACACGCCCCGCACTTCTATGAATATAGATTCCCTTAAATTATGTATAATGGGAGTGCTCAGATTTTAGCATTTTTGCTAAGAGGCTTTGAGGGTATATAAGTTGTTTCTCCCGCTTTTTTAAGTGCATCTTGAAATTCGCAGTGTTTGAGAGAGACTAGAGATGCCTCCTCGGAGTTTGTACATTGTAAATGGATTGTGCGTGTGTACAATCATGCAAAGTTGTGAGCAGGTCAGAGACAATTCCCTGCGGATGGATGTTGGTGGGTAATGGATGAAAAACAAAACCCACATAAAAATATATGATCAACTTATTCTTAGGTCATTCTGTGAAACCTCAGAAAGCAAAAATACAATTACTGGCTGTGGAAATCCACATGGTTGATGCTAGAATGATTCTACATTGCTGCTGTTTTCATTAGTTAACCCCCTGTTAGATGTATCTCTTGGTCTTGGTGTGGGAGGTCAGGATTTTATCTCTTGTGGTGCTGAATGTTTTCTGCCGCGAGTGAGTAATATGACTAATTGGATGGTGAGTAATTTGAATTCACATGTTGACAGTTGGGATCCGTGGATCTCAGCAGGAGGGTTGGACACAGCTGAGTTTTATCAACAAACAGGGCAAAAATCCCATAATAACAACAAAAATCAACATCCTCATTACTGACTCCAAGCTACATCAAAAGGGCCTTCGAAACTCTTTCCCCCCTTGTTTTAAAGCAGCGATTATGTTTAGTGTCAAACCCGATATATCCACACTTTTTTTGCAAGATGTGCTCACCGGGACGTCAAAAACATATACACGCAAACACACACACACGCACATGTATGTATATATATATATATATATATATATATATATATATATATATATATATATATATACAGCTGTATACAGCTATATATACAGCTGTGGCAAACACATCAAAACATCTAAATTCTGTGTACATTATTGCCATAAGTGTACAGTTTTGTGGTAAGGAAATAAAGCCACACTTACATTTTGTGCAAGACCAACTTGTCTGTCTTTCCTCTTTTTTAATGTTTTTTTTTTGTGGTTGTTTGGCTGACAGTGATCACACATCAGTGTCGCAGTAGCAATTATGAAGTATTCTTTGTTCTTGCTAAGCTGTGTTCTTTATAGGACCTCTGTGTACCTGTAGTTTCTGCTGTAGCAGCCCATCTCCTGAAGCTTCACCATCTCAGTCAGTAATAAAGCCCATCAGAATGGCACGATGTATGTACTCCACACTCTGATTTTTTTTTTCCAGTTTGTGGCTCTTTTAATTTTTGATTTTGTTTTTTTTATGACAGAGATTATTAAAAAATGAGTCCTGGAATGTCAAGTCTCGCCCAATATGGCTGCACATGCATGTATTTAAACACCTAAAAAAAGCTTAAGTTTCTGTCTCTATGAAACAATTTATTTTACATTTCTGATTTTGTTTCTTTTATTTTGTATTTAAAGCTGCATAAATGTGTCATTTCGGGATTTTGAAGGAGATTTAGTGTTGATATCCTATATTTAAGCCACCATTTTTATTTCTGTCACTTTGTTTTGTAAGCTATTAATCTTAATTGTTTATCCCAGCATAATCACCCATTATTTACAGTATTTTGTAGCATCACAGGAGTACGTGGGGTTTTTTTTTTGGGTCAAACCCAGCAACAAGTTACAGGCTTCCAAGGCCTCCTGCATCGTTCTGTGGTTGTTTTATCTTTGACACTAATAGAACTGACGCTCAGGAAATACAAACATGTGTCAAAATCCCATTATAAATGATTCTTGGTGGTGAGGCTGCAGTGTGTTAGTATGCAGATGAGAGGCCGGGAGCCTGTCAGCGCTTGTCTTAGGTTGGGGTGAGCCTGAGCGCCGGCTGTCCATGTTGTTAGAGCATAATGGAAGTGTCACCCCCGAGGAAAAACTGCCGGTCGCTTGGGTCACCATGCCCTTCAGCAACTGACACACATCACAGGTGCAACAGGAAAACCCAAAAAGCAGCCGGCCGCCATGGCAACTGAACTGGTGTGAATGCGTGCATGTGTGTACTGCTGGGTGTTTCTGCGCGTATCGATCCAACATGTTGTCTAAACTGTATTATTGACCTAAATGCTGTTGCTAACACTGAATATGTTCTCACTCACGTGTAATTTTAGAAAGAATTTTAACACTTGTTAGCTTCACTTAAGAAAACGTTGGCTGATGGGGATTTATTGCAGCAATTTAGTTGGATTGCTTTCATAAAACCTGATTTTGCATCATAGGAGCCATATATAGAAAGTGTTCCAGTAGCTCCATGCTGCCCCAACACAAACACACACAAATGCCCGCACCCACATCTTCCCACCCACAAACAAATAAACATATACAACAAGCCCTCTCACATATACAGACACACACGCAGACTTTTTATTGATCTACAGCTTAGCTCATGCCAGCAGGTAGTCCAACTCACCAGTTATTCTGAGGAATTGCTTTCAGTAGCTCCATCCACATACACGCTACGTGATTGTTTCCACTGGCTAAATCTACACAATTTGTACACAGCCAACTCTTAAGACACCATCACCTCCTCTTCACAGATCAAGGGGCTGAGCTTGTCAATATCGTGCAAACACACACTCCAAAACACACACACGGCTTTTTAACTCAAGCGTGTTTAAAGCTGTGAAAGTATCCAGTTGAATTCTGCTTCCTAGTTAGTGCTTTGTCCTGTTCTCTCCCTGTTTGTCCCTTCCTCCTTTTAAATATTGCTTTTCATCCTTCTCTGTCATGGTCATGCTTTTTGGGTTCTCTTTACAGTTGATAACACAGTCTAGGGTGTAAAGAATATGGGATTAAAGCACGTATGGTTTTTTATTTTTTGGCAAATTTCTTGTAAGGGAGTTGAGCGCGGCTGTGTGCACACGCATTTGTCCCAAATCATCAAACCCTGCACCCCCTGCTGTGTCCGCCCTCTATAATCTGATTTGAAAACAAGGAAGAAGGGCAGTTTGTTAAACCAATATTTGGGGAATGTTTGTCATCTAAGTCAATTAGCCTTTGCACAACCGAAGAAGCGTTCACTGCATATATGGAATGAAAATAAAAAAGCGTGGCACCCCCTCCTTCACGGTGAGTGTACAGCCGCTTCCTTCGTTCTTCAAACTCAGTCCCTCTCGTCTTTGAAATGGATCGAATTAAGACGTTCAAGGATTGTTCTTGGTCCCTTTTGCTCTTCAGAAAGGTCATAAGTCTAATGTAATTATGGCGCATAACTGTGGTGAGGGAAACACATGCCAAGAGGAGATATGTACATACAAGCTGTGGGCTGCAACTTTCTCTTCACTAAGCAGAATGGTGCTTTTTTATGACTGAATCAATATCTTTAACGAAGGCTTGTAAAGCAGCCCTGTTAGAGACTTTATTTAGGCTTACCTGTGTCTGACCTTTTCGTACTCTGTCTTGACTTTGTTCGCATGAAAACATCTGGAAGTTTTTCATAGGAACCAGGTGTCTCTGCACACTGTATAAAATAAATGACCACAGTGTGTCAGATTTTAGAATTTATTCAATTTATGGTGATGCATGTACTGTTTCTTGGCGGGACTGAGTTTCAGATTTAGGTTGAATTAATGTTCTCCAGCATTTAATACATTCAAACTGTGAGTGCAGGGTAATTTGAACCATTGGACCGATGTTTAAGGTTTTGGAAAAGTTTGCATCTCTGAAAGTTTTATTTTTTTATTTATTTAGTAAAAAGATTAGGGTAAATTAATCATTCGCAGTAAGATGATGTAAACTGAGACGTATAAAGATATAAAAATTGATATAAATCAGTCTTACCTTAAAAAAAAGAAAGAAAAAGAGGAAAACAAACACAATTGTTGAGTCTGATTTTTGTTTGACATGAATTTATTTATTTTTTAATGTGGGAAAATCCACTTTTAAAAAGTACAAAGCGTTTTGTTTTACCAGAATTACTGAAGACCTAAATGCTATTTTAGCTAAGATTAAAACTGAATACCAACAAACTTTCTGCTTGTTTGACAAAATTATTCCTTTTTTAAGGACAGTTGTATTATTTAGTTTTTTTTTCCTTGATAACACTCTTGTCTAGTGTTAGTAGGAACTGAAGGCTGTGACAAACTGAACTTCTGATGCCTATGGCTGTGTTTGTCACCAGACTCACACTTTGCGGGTTTAGCGGTCCATTAAAAGTCTCCGCACATGCAGAGGAGCTCTACCGCACCAGGAGGTGTGAGAAAAAGAAGGATGCTGTCAGAGTCAGAACACCATGTTAACTATCACACTTTCTTTTTCTCTCCTGTTTGATTTCCATCACTGACTCTTGGTACAATGACAGCGCTCGCCTTAAACGCATGGCCGTATTTGTAAACAGAAATCAAACAACTTTGAGACCGATACGCTCTCCGGCTTTAACTCTCGAGCGTGAAGAGATTTGAAAATTAAGCAAAACCACGCCGAATAAAAGTTCTGATGATTAATATAATCCGCATATTGACAAAGCAACACTCAGGTATGTGTGTGAGTGTGCATATCTGTGTAGGAGGATGGAGGTGGCTGTGTGAGCATGCTCTATCTGCTGTTTCCTCGACTGGTAATCAGCCAAACACATTGCAAGTCTGCTATGATTTGCCCCCCAGTGTGTCTTCAGTCTGAACGCCTCAGAGTAAGTCAGTGTTTTTCAGACAAACATGCATGTATTTATGTATTATTCGATTTATAGAGCATATACTGTACGCCTGCTTATGTCACTTTGTCTGCATGCAGCTGTGCCTGACTAGACTGTATGTCTGTTTCCGAGAATATATTTTTTCTTCCTGTGCCTTCCCCCTTGCTGAGGGGTAGCTATGTGCCGGGTGAGGTTTACACAGGTTTTGTGCGCGTGCATGTGTGTGTGTGTGTGTGTGTTCACTCCAACAGATGTGCGCATTTTTCCGGATGGGGAATACAACTCCTTGGACATTTAATCTAGGGGGAATTTCACGCTAGTTACTGCTTGTCATCAAACGTTTCTAGCGTAAAATGCAGCAGCAATCTTTTATTGGCGGATGTTCGGGACGAATTCACCGTCAGACCTCAGAGTTCTCCTCTGCCCTGCAGCCAAACTGCGAGTGCGTGCAGAAGCAGAGGGAAGAAAAGAGGGGAAGACACCACTAACAAAGTTTGTCTCCGTTTTGATGCTTTCAAGCTGAGAATTAGAACCCGGAGCGTTTAGGTGTGTGTGACAGAATTAAAGTGCAAATTCAAACTTTCAAATGTTGATAAACACTGACATGGAGCTCTTTTTATGCACCCAACCTGTTATATCTCTCACTCGCAAACCCAGATCTGATTCTAACCTTAGGGGAGGACTGATCCACTATATCTTCTATTCACTTAGTGAGCCGCAGCTGCTGGCCCTATTATTGCGATTTCATATGTGTCTGCATGTCTCTTTCTATCTGCCTACACCAATCTATGGGTTCTATCCAAACCAGGTTTAGCAGGGCACGTATTTTACATCCATCTTAGTGACACGGATGTTCAGGTGCTTCATTGCCAAATGTGACCTGGGTTTCCTTTTAGTGCATGCCACAGACCCCTCCAAAATATAATAGTTCCGCTCCATCCTTACTGAGAAAAAAAAGAAAAACTGTAAAATTCCAGCTTTGGAAGTCAGAACAAACGAAAACGCTCTTCTGTTTCTGAATTTTAGCATTTAGGTTTGCAGAGAAAAACAAAAGACACATTTGTTTGATGGAGTGATCCTTAAGCTTTCAAATTTGAGCCCTTAATGTTTCGACAAGCTGTTCAGTCAGATGTTTTTTGAGGACATTGTAAATGGCAGGCTGTCTCTGAAATACGTTTGCTTGTTTTACCTGACCCACTTTTCCCTTTTCTGTGTGTACTTATGCATGTGCGTCTGTGTGTGTTTGTGTTGCACTGTCCCTCTTTGCTCAGAAGGTTGTAAATGTAATCTTAGACACATGTTACTCCGGCTGATGTTTTTCAGATTGATGTCAGTTGCGATTAGCATATCTCCTGCCAAGACACAGGAGTGCTCTTTCAAGTTTGGCCTCATACACACTTACTCAGAGTGACACACACACACATACGTACGTATGTGAACCGCTGGTTAAACATACCTCTGCTGCCATTTTGAATGATTGCACAATGATTATTTGATGCAGTGATTTATTTTGAATGCAGCCTGTAAATAAAGTGAAGCGCCAAAAGATGAGAAATTTGACTGACAAGCTCCAAAAGGAAAATTTTTACCCCAAGATAATTTCCTGACAAACCTCTTCCAGGAACATATTATTACATGCTGGCCCTAAAAACAAATTTTAGCACTTCTTGGCCTGCAAATCTCATGTTTTTCTGAGTCCTTTTTTAAGTGCAGCCTTGTAAATGCAGTTCGGGACAAAAACTTGTTGCAGAAAAAAGTTTCATTAGCAGTCATTTCATGCATTGGAATGGAGGAATCTGCCTCTAATATAAGACAGCATGAAAACTGTGCAAAAGAAAATTGTTTGCCCTTTCTGAAGAGCAAACGGTTGTAAGGGCTTCAGAACACACCTCTGGTACAATGGAGAACACAGGGGTCCCACTTTCTCCTCTCCCACCTGTCTTTCCTTTGCCTCTTCTTCACACCTCCCTGACCCTGATTTCCCTAAACCTGCCCTGTGGAATGGTAGAATAAGTGCCAACGGGGTGTGAGGAGAGGAGAAATAGAAAAGCCTGATAAAAGTAGTTAGAAGAAGAAACAATTGGGAAAAAAGGCTGAATGCTCAGTGACAGAAAGAGGGAGGAAGACAGATGCAGAGAGGGGGAGAGAAGATGAGAATATATATGCTGTGGCCAGTGTTGTGAGACAAGGCAGGTTGCTGTCACCTTAAAAATGACTGTAATAAAAGTGACCGTCGGAAGATGGATCTGGTGATTTTGGCTTGCTAATCAGTCATCTGTGAAGAGGACCACAGCCCCAGATTCAGCCGCCGCCTGACATTTCTTGATTGATGCCTGCGCCCGATAAAAAAGGGCCCATTAACTGTCGTCCTATTAAACTGGGTGAAATGGGGGGAAAAAAAACCTCCTCTCCCACTCAGTTTTTGCTGATCTGCCCTTCATTTCTTTCAGGTTTTCGTACGTTTTTTTTTTCTTTTTTTTTCTTATCAGTGGCGCTCTCACTGTCGAAGCAGTTCTTGGGGTAATGCTGGGATTGTGAGGTTGATGTTAATCGGCGAGGCCTTGCTTGTGTTTGTGTAAGCGGACGTCACACGCTGTACGTGAGCGCGGTTCTCCCAATGGAACCTGCCAGTCAGTGAGAGGCCTAAATGCACCGGTCAACCCCGGTTTTTTTTTGTTTATTCATTTGTTTTCTTCGTTAAAAATGCCAATGAACCTTGAAAAAGAAAATTGGGGATTGTCAAAAAGTGTCTGACCTCAAACCTTATTTTTGCCACATGACGTGCAGGAAAAAATAATGGCCTCACAGCTGAATCTCAAATCTCCTCATCTCTGCTCCCCTCTCTTAGACACACACACACACACACACACTCACACACACAAAGATTGCCTGCAATAATAATAACCCCACAGACGACAGCTTCAGCCCCCACCATACAATCCTGACCCCCCCCCCCCCATCACCACCACATACAATCAAACAAAGCCTCACTCTTACCTTGCGCATGACCAATCCTTCCATCTTTCCCTCTTTTTTTTTTTTTTTACTCCACCACTCTATCTATGCATGCTCTTCCCTCTCTACAAACCCAACCACACCTAGAAGCAACACCTTGCACTCTTCTGACCGGCCCACAGCCTACAGCGCGGCACTCACACCCCCAATATATCCAGCCCTGGTCTGCCGTTTTTCCCATCTATCCCTTTTTCTCTGCCCCAGTCTCTTTCCCCCTCTCTCACTCTCCCTTTCTCTCCTCTCCCTCTGTCTTTCCCTCTCCCCTCGCTCCTGGCTGGTGCTGGTGAAATATCAGGGCAAACGGATTCCAGCTTTTTTCTCTGGCTCAGAGGGGTTGTTCTGTGCGATTTGGCCCTGGGGTGCATTTCAGCGCTTCTGATGTGAGAGACACAGAGAGAGGAGGCAATGGAGGGAAAGAAAAAGGAAGTGTGTGTTTGTGAGGGTGTGGGAGACAGACAGATAGAAGGATAGAGAAGGAAAGGATGCACAGCAAGGGCTTATTCTTTCTCTGTGAGGGGCAGTGAATGGTTTTCAAGCGGCAGGCGTTTGACCAGGCTTGAACCAGCAACTTAGGGATGTCTGTTGGGTAGTTTGCGGAGGCCTTGAGGTTATCTCCGTACATAATTAGGACAATCCACCTCCATGACAGGTGTGCGGCCATCTTGGAATCCCTCTGTGGACTCGAGCATGTCTGCATGGCGGTGTAGAAATGGACCAGATGAACAGCTGCAGCCCAGACATTTCAGAGCTTTAAATGAGGTGAAAATGTGTTTAATAAAATGTGCACAGACTTTTTCTGAGCACAGTTTATTGCAGGATGATTGTTTTCTTTTTTTATATATAATTTCTTTTGAGCTTTCAATTACATAACAATGTCCCTAAAAACATTTGTGTATTTTTCATGCAAGTTTTAAAAAATTTATTTTTTATGGTAAGAATTGATGCAAAAAGAATTTTAGATTTGATGTTTCTTAGTACATAATTACTAAACTCTGTCCTTTCTAATGATCATATTAATTCAATGTATCATTTAATTGTATCTCACATATATACATTTATTTTAGTATATATATAAATATACATACATGCTGTTAAAGATTTGTTTAGTGCGTTGCGTCTTCTTGTGAAATCAGTGTATTCTTAGTCACCTTTTTTTCCAGCTCCCTGTGATCCCTGTAGTTACATTTGAGGTCAGGAGACACACACACACGTACAAATGCACACACCATCTAAGAAAAAGACACATAGCTTTCAGAACAAATCACAGTCGAACTTCCCTGTGTGGAATGATTCTGACATTTTGTTTGGGAGAAATAGCATTTAATTGAAGGGAGGAGCGATACGGATGGCAGTTATGCAACCAAGGGAAAATGTCTACATTTCAACCCAAATTGAAAACATAACAAAGTTTGTGTTGTCGTGTGAGTCGGTGTGCAAATGTATTTGTGTTGAAAGCAAATGCTTTCATCTTTCTTCCAGATGTAGATACTATAAAAATGATTGACATGATTAGAATAAATCAACCTTTTTTCCAATTAATGTTTTTGTCAGTTTTGCATATAAAATATCTAAATCTTATAACTTTAAAACCAACTTCTGTAGGGAAATAATTTTACTCTATTAGGCCTTGAAGCAGACTGAAAAATTCACTTTTGAATTTCATTTTAAGGATACACCTGCTTTTACAAAAAAATAGCTCTATACCTGTAAGTTAACATACATATATTTGTTAAAAAAAAAAAAAAGAGTTTTTGGCCTTAAATCAAATTAAAGGTCAGAGGTCAGATTCTCACAAACAGCAGGAGTCTGTGGTGGCACTCAGCTCTAGTAGGTGTTTACAGAACAGGCCGCTTGAACTCTGGTCATCAGGTTTAATGATGGTCACTAAGAGAGGAGGATAAAGAGTCCTTATAAGGATTCCTCTGCTGTAGTGATAAAGCCAACGAGCATCTTTCAGGGGTCACGTCACGCCTCAAAAATAAATAAAAGATGATCCCTTTCCCTTTTTTGTCTATCCGTACTCTGAATTTTCTTTCAAGCATTGACAATGTCTTTGGGCTGACTTGTTTAGCTTGTTAGATGCAGTCCAGGCAGTAGATTGTGGATAAGCTCGCTCGCCGCTGACAAAGGAAGTCGGTCAAAACAGCTTTTTTGCAAACAAAAATTTCTTCGCAGTAGAAAAAAAAAATTGTCATTTTGGTTTTAATGAATTAATTAAAGCAATTTACTTCTACAGGGGACTTTCATAAATCTATAAATAATTCATTAAATTCATACTTTTTTCTTAGAATTAATTAGATATTCAAAAAACATTTTTAAAACCTTTTTTTCAAATCCTTTTCAATAACCTGTCTGGGGCTTGTTAGACATCATAAATATGTTCTAATTATTACTTCATTTTAGCTTTTTACTAAACACTGCCAGAGTAGGAAATATTTTTGCCCTGAAGGTCAAGATGTCAATCTGTTACCACTGGACTGACTCCTCTGTGCTGACTGGGTTATTTGGGATGCCCCAGTGAGTGTGCAAAGGAAAAGGCAAGGATGTGGAGATGAAGAGTTGGTTGGGGGGGGGACACACGGATGGATGGATGATGGGCTAGGAAGGTGGAGGGGTGACAGTCCCCATGAGAGGAGAGCGGGGGCTCTTGGAGATCTGAAAGGACCTCTCAGACCACTTAATTGACATGTTCAAGCTGCTGGGTTGTCATGAAGAAAGCAATTTAATAAGCCATGTAAAGACAGAGGTCTCACTTTCATTAGGCCAATAACTAGCTGGCCTCTTGTAAAGTCAAACTGTAATGTAACATTTTACATCATTTCATTTCATTATTATTAATATTGTTGCTGTTGCTATAAAACAGTTTTTTGAATAGGTAAATCCAACATATTTAATTTATGATTTGTGTATTAAGTCAAACTGGAATCCTTTTTTGTATTGTTTATGATTTTAAAAAAAATATTTCTTTTATTTTTACTTTCTATCATTTAAGGAAACTGTATTCAAACCGGTGCTGTTTTGGTCTGCAGAGTCACAAGGATCTGAGTGATAATCAATGCAGAGTTCAGCGTTTAACTGGGTTTGATTTGACGCGGGTGGGTGTGGATGCGCGCGCTCCTGTCTACTCTGACAAGAGGCGGTCAGATTTTTTGTTTGTTTGTTTGTTTGTTTTAATATTTGGAAGACACACTGCAGACGCGTGCCTATTAAGCAGAGTTCAACAATAAAAGAAGATCGGAGGACCAAGAGGGTAAGTGGGAGGAGTGCAGCAGGGCCAAGCGAGGCTGAATGGAAACAACTGTGCGCGCGCGTCTGCGTCAGTGTGTGTTTGTGTGTGTGTACTTGTAAGTTACCTTGTTGGAACCCTTTTTAGTCAGAATTTATGGTCCAGGGGTTTTTTCAGTTAAGCGCTGAGTTCTTGTTTGTTTTTTGCTTTTCTGCTGAGGTGTGATTATGGTTTGGGCCGGACGTCTGGTGATTTGGGTTTTTGATTTTTTTGAAACAAATGGGAAGTCAGTAAAAATTACTTCTAAAATGTGCGCGTCACGTCTGCATGCGTTTCAAGTCATTTGTTTTTAAATTAGGTAACTCACCCTTTTCCCCTCTGTCTCTTGTTGCCCCGCATCCTCTTCATGGTTGTATCTTGTTTATATTTTTTTGGATGGAGGGGGGGGGGGGGGGTAGGATCATGGCAGATTTGACCCCCTTTGCGTCCCAGTCAGATTGCGCTTGTCAAATAAGCAGAGCTGCATCGACAGGACCCCTCGCCACTCTTTGCCCTTACCCCCGTCGACCCCCTTCACCCCTCAGTCTCAAGAGCTACCCCACCCCACCACCACCTCTCTATCCCTCTCCTCCACCTCCCTGTGTCTTCCCTGGCTCGAGAGCCCCAACAGCTGTGGTCCCGTGTAAATTTTACATGACTGGCACCACCCATTTTTAACCCTTCCGCTTGTCCTTATCCCCCCCTCATCCTCCTCCTCCTCCCACCCTCACCTAATATCATGTTGCATATTACTAGAGTTTATGCAACAGCTCATTTAACGGCGCGCACCGGCTGTCCAGCTCCATGCGTCTAGGGGTTGGGCATTTGCATGTGTGATTGCAGCGCCTGAAGGGGCTCGGCCGTGGGATGCTGAAGTGGGATACTTTCGGCGTGCAGGTGGAAGATATAGACCGGGGGTCCTCCATGGAGTTCAGGAAGGGGAGGTGCGCAGAACGACTCCCCTTGACTCCCCCCCCCCCCTTCATCCTCCTCTCCCCCTCCAAATGCTGCGCAAACCCGTGTGCACCCGCTTTGATTAGAGGCACTCGTCTAATTGTGGTCATCAGGACTGTCCGCGTTCATCTGGAAGCACTTTGACATATAAGCATCAAAAATCGGACTTCGGGAAAGCTTCAAGGCCAAGGGTGCCCATGGGGGAGGGATGCAGGGGAGGGGGGGGCAATATGAGGAATTGTTTTATTTCCCTGTAATTTTAAGTAAATTGTCTGAACAAAGGTTTCACTTGTATCACCTCAGCCACAGCAGGACGAAATTATAAATCAATGACAAAAAAGGAGAAAGAAAGAAAAAGAATATTGAAAATCCCAGGGGCATAATCCAATTAAATCACACCCCCTTGATGTAAGGCGCTGTTTCCAGTCCTCCACGTGAAAATGTTGAAGAAGTTCTGATCTTGGACTATAAGGCAAAAAAGCAGCTCTTTGTTTTTAGCCCATGCAGGCGCAATGGCTTTCCTTTTTTTCTGCTCTTCTCTCTGCTTTTTTTCCTCTCCCTCCCTCTCTTTAAAAAGGGAGCGGAAGAGTGGGCTGATACCGGTCTCATGTTGCGTATGGATTTTCGTTTATATAATCGATTGAAATGACCCAATACATTGATTTTGGGTTCAGTGTTTTACAAACAAGCGTTTATGGGTCTCGATTTTATGTTAGGGAAGATTCCAGTGTGACACCGTTGCGCACAGAAGTCCGGATGGTTGATTTGTAAAGAAATACCTGAATACAAACAAAAATAAATATCTTATTGTTTCATGTTTTTTAAAGACAAAAAAAAATCTGATTTAGGAATCGAGAGAAAGGAAAAAGAGGGGGAAACAGACTTTAAAAAGACAATATTGTGCTGCCTCTCTCCTTAATCAAATAAAGTGGTGTAAAAATAACGCGCACACACGCGCACGCACGCACACACAAAAGCATTTCCTTCCCTCTGAATTTCTCCTTGAATTATATGCCATCACTAGTGTGTGTGATTGCGGAATATTAAATTAAAGTGGGATAAGTCCGCACCGAGGCGGGCTGCGTCCAATCCGCAACTCATTTCCCCTGTTGTAGCACCGCATCACTGCGCTCCTCTCTTTTCAATGACAATGTGCCAAATCTGGGCATTTTGAAAACACTTTCCATATGCTATTATCGGATCGCTACTGAGCAAGAGAAAGACAGAAAAGAAGGAAAACGGAATGCTTTATACCAAAGGTACCACGAGTCTGCATTTTTATGTTTCTTCTTTTTCCTCTGGCTTATTTTAGTTTGGGAAAATTAAAAAAAAAAAGGTAAGAGAGGGCGAATTTTAAGTTTTACAACGACCGTTGCTGAGTGGCTTTAGGGGCTGAAGGGGAAAATGTCTCCATAGTTTAATGGTTTGTAGGCAAAAACTTTAGCCTGTTTTATTGTTTTCCTTCTTTTCTCATGTTTTATGGTTCTCATTAATTGCCGCTTTCTTCTTTTTTTTGGACTTTTTTTCTGAGGCTGAGCTGAAAGAACATGTAGTGACACCTTTATTTTTATTTTTTTATACTTCTGCTCTTTTGAAGATTGTATTTGTTAATGTAAACAATTTCATGGAATTGTCACGAATTGAAACATATTCTGATTTGTTGGATTATTTAGGGTCTGTCCGATTGATTTTTGCGCAAATATCAACATTTTTAGCGGTTTTCTTGACTTTGCCTGCACATCCTGGGAGAAAGTCTCACATTAGGTGTTATGCTTTTGAGAGTTGCACTTGTTATTGTTTGTTTTTAGGGCCTTTCTGGGGCTTGTTTTTGCGTGTTGAGTGGGCTTGTGGGTCACTGTGGCAGACTTGCGGGTCAGAGCTGGGAGCTTTTTTTACGTGCTTTTGTGTCTGCCCCGGTGAGGCGGAGGGGGTCAGCTCTGTAACCCCATGAGGGCGCCGACGCACTGGACAAACAAGGCGGAAGTCCGATGGACATCCAATAAAAGAAAATTAATTTGAGCAGGTGTTTGGAGTGGATGGATAAAATAGCTTAGAATTTAATACATTTATTTAAAAAAAATGTTACAAATTGAGCAAAAGCCAAAAATAAATCAATCGAATTTCGAGTTTGACCTCATCAAATATTGATTGATCAGTTGAACAGTTATTTTACATGGCACCTTACAGTGATGATGCAGCCAATATATTGATATTTCATGATTGATCCGCTGAAGTGACACAAAATCACTTCAAGGTTTAACTCCTACCTTTAAAAAGAGCATTGATGCATCAGAGCGAGATGAACTCCTTTAATGGGGGGTAATTACACGACAATCCCACCCAAAAAAAATTATTTCACTCATCTTGATCAAAGTTTTCGGTGATCCCACCGAGACGTGGCTCAGTTGTTTATTTTCTTTACCCACATAAGTCGCACATTTGTGCGCAAAAGCGCGCACAGCGGTGCCAAACCGGAGAATGCAGATAAAAATCTATAATTAATTGAGGATGCCGCTGATATGGAAATGGGGAGAAATATTAGCTAAGGCGGTCTATTGTCGAGCGGTCCTCCAGAGAAAGAGCATCGTCTGCTGGGAGAGAGGGGAGGGTGGCGGACAGGGGGATTTACAAAACGCAGGAGGTTAAGATAAGCGGCAGCCTGTATCAGCTCTCTAAATCCGCTTTGCACTTTCTCATTTTCTCGGGGAAAACAAACAAAAATAAATAAATAACAGACGCATCTATGCTGAAAATGGCAGCGGCACGCGCAGCTGTTTATTCACTGGAAAGAGGGAAAGAAGGGCATCCTCTCGCAGAAATGCGCGCAGAAAAAGAGAAAGAAATGAGGGGAAAAAATCTGCTTTGTGTTTAAATAAGTCCTCCGTTTAAGGTGTAAGAAATGACAAATAGGTCCATTCCGTGCAGCTTTGGACAGATCAATGCGCGACTTGGTGCGCGTCCGTAGCGGCAGCGGGTAGAGCCGACTCTCCAAGCCGTGTGTGAGCGATGCCTCCCAGGGCTGGCAGGCTTAGAGAACCCCCCTGAAGGACAGGGGAGGCAGTTGCAGCAGCGGCGGCGAGAGTAAGAGCCTTGGATCCGGGTGGAAAGTGACGCCTCTGTTCATCACCTCGACCCACCCACCCTCTCAGTAAAAGGACCGCTCTACACCCAGAATAAACAGCCTCGGGTCGGGTCGGGCTCGGATCCCTTGGTTTCTTAAGGATCCAGTTGGTATGAGAGCAGTCCAGTCAATGTGGCTGCAAAGGAGACCTTGTACTTCACTTGCCAGCAGCAGCCTTATCATCACATCCCAAGCCCCGGCTCATGCAGTTCAATTCACCCCCAGCTTCGATTTTTTCCATGAAGGCGAACAAGATCTCTTGATTTCCCCCCCGATTGAGACTGTGGAAAGTCTTCCTCTTGCCCAAAAGCCTCTATTAAGAAACCGGTGGGGGAAACACAGTAAACGGTTTGCATTGAAAAAGTATACGGCTAAAAGACCGGGGCACTTTGGAAGAAACACTAAATGTAGACGCCAGTGAATTGAGCTTTGAAAGGAGAGGGGGATTTTTGGGTGACCCTGTATTGGATTTTGCAGTTTGGCTCTATTGAACCCACACGGGGCCTCAGTGGTCCCGAAAGGGCAAAGATGACTTTCCAACATGTGGTGGATTACTCTGAAGCTTTGTGGATTGGATTTTTTTTAAGCTCAACTGTTTATACGCAGCCCACATGCAGAGATCAGCAGATCGAAAGTAAAATCCCTATTTTTCAGGAAAAACAATATTTCAGCAAAGAATATACAAATCCGCGCGTGGGGCGGATTTTTCTTGTTTTTTACTTTAAAAATAGATCTTTTCTATAAAAGGTGCAGATCCGGTTTGATGCGCATCATGTTGTGGCTCAGTTTACTCTCTCTTGTAGTCAAACCTATTATATATACATACTTTTTAAAGAAAAAAAAACTAAAAACATTTCAATTGCTATTTTTATGCTGAAATGTTTTCTCTGCGCTTTGGAAAACAGTGCACCTGTTTCATCATCAATAATAAATAAATAAAGCTAATATGGTGGAAAAGAGGAGATATTTATATCCTTTTATTGTTTTGTGTTCTTCTTTTTTTGCAGGTCAACCTATGACAAATTTGTTTTAAAATATAAAAATAAAACATAAAATGTGTTTTTTGGAAGTCTCTCCTAAAGGGAATCCCGATTAGTGTGGAAGAAGCGCGCGCCTATTGTTGTGCGTAATTTGGCCCTGAGCATACAAAAGGGTTTCCAAAGCGCAGAGACCCATGCGGCCGCCAGGGCTCCGTGTGCGCGTCATTTGCAATGTGGAGACTGTTGATCAACTCACTAATTACACTTCTCTCCTCTCTCCCTCCCTCTCCGTCTCCCTTTGCTCCCTCCCTCCTTCTCTCTCTCCTCTCCCTCTCTCCCTCTCTCTCTCCTATTCGCCCTCTCTCTCTCTGTGTCTCTCTACCCATTCCCAGAGTGCATATCGGGAAATAGACACACAAAGACATGCGCACTCAACTTAATCAGCCATTTTTTTAAACAGGGCTAAAACGATAATAATTAGCAGAATAAAGACATATCGGATTTTCATTTCCTTTCCTCCGTTTCCCCCGACCCTCGTCCACAAGAGAAACTGCAAGGCAGCCCGTCGACACGTCGTTTCACCGCCACCGGAACCAAAATAAGGGATAGAGCTCTCTAAGCGCTTGACATTTGTGATTTTACCCCCTTTTTTCCCATTATAAAGTTGGAGGATTATCGTAATTTCCCCTGTTTTTCCACGTTTTTGTTGTGTAATTACGCAAGCCGCTGGATGTGACTGTTTTATAAAAGCAAGAGCAAAGAGAGGAGCGGAGGTGACGGTTTTGGAGAGGGAAGAAAGTAAGTTTTTTTTCTTCCTTTGCACCTCTCCCTTTAACTTTTATTGAGTAGTTTGGGGTGTTCCGTTTAGGGGTCGGGTATCGATTATCTATCTCGCTGGTGGATCTTTGGCTTTTGGGGTTGCCTGGATAACAGGTGTTGAGTTTTTTTTGTGTGTGCCGAATAAAAGCGGAAATCGTGATGTTAGGGGGGCAACTCCGGTGTTTTGGCCACTGTGAGAGAAGCAAGTGACAGGATTGGAGGCGTTCTTACGCACGAGTCCTCGGTGGAACAGTACGATACCACGTCCTGACCCACCTTTTTGGAAAGTTCGTACGAATGTTATTGTGGGGTGGATGGATGCAGCGATGAGGTTAGATAGAATGAAAGGAGACGACCGTCTCTTCCTCCCCCCTCCTCCCCGCTTCTGTGGCTTTGCAGTGCGGATATGGTGTTGTCTTTCCTGGAGTCCGCTCCCTCGGACGTTCACGCTGCGAGCTGCTTCTTTCTAGTCGTCCGCTCTGCCGTTTCCTCCACTTCCCGACACTTCCTTTCAGTTTCAAACCCTCAGAAATCGCAGTTGAATGAAGTCACGAGCCGGACGCACCGCTGCGCACAAGTCCAGCTTTTAACAAGTCGGCTAATATGCACCTTCCACGAGCAGCCGCGGTAAAGCAGCTTCCAGACTCGATCCCCCCTCTCATCTATAAGTCTTTTTTTTTAATCCCAAGCAAACGTTAATATTTTTTAAGGATTTCTTAACTAAAACTGCGTACATGCGCGAAGCCCTGTCCGCGCACCTTTTCAAAGTCTCACTCCACCGACGCGTGGATGGCTCCATCGCCCAGGAAGGGAGACCTAACGTTGGGCTACTGAGAGCACAGAGTCCCCTCAGAGCCAACCGCTGTTCCACAGCATCGGCATCCCACTTTATCGGACATTTCTCCCAAATAACACATTTAAGTTTAACCAAAATCTTAAATATTCTCCCTTTTGGGTTTTGCCCTCGTTTTTTGCTCCGTATTTATTTCTTTTCATAATTTATCCAAATTATTTTCCCCAGAGATGTGGTTGCAACATCTTTCCCATCACAACTAAATGCGTTTTGTTTTAGAATAATTCTGAAAAGGAGGGAGAATTTTGTGCGTTTTTTTGCGTCCTTTTTTGTTTTTGAAGATGAGACTTACGGATGGGGACGCAACAGTGGCGCGGGTGAAGGAGGAGGAGGGGGGTATCGATCGCATGGGGAGGAGGAAAAAAAAACACCCAAAAAACAAAAAGAAAACAAAACATTGGGGGCCAAGGGGCCAGTTCAGCCCAAATCTGTAAGGGTGTTGTGAATGTGTGTGTATACGCTCCAAATGAACGGTGCGCCAATGTGGGATAAGCGACCTTTTTACAGGATTGTCTCCACTCATAACCCTTTATTGCTTTTCTTTCCTTGTGTATGTCTCAGAGCGGATTTAACTGCCGAAACCACCGGCTTTTAGTATTTGTTTCCATACGAGTTATAGTTTTTAAAATGAAAAATAAAACAATAGACATAAATTAAATGCTTTCATCATATATTTACCTAAAGTCAAATAGAAAAAAAATCGTTTTGCTTTAAATTCATAATAGTAAAATAATTTTATTGGCATTTATATGAATGTACAGAAACTAATTAGCTTTTTTTTTTTTTTATAATTTAGTACGATTTTAAAAATGACTTGTGATTTTCAGCCTGGGTGGATGTGTTTTGTTGGACACTTTGCTTGCATCCTCTTGAACGCTTGGGTTTAAACTCAAAAACTCAAAGGCAAGGCCTTGTGATAATAACATGGAAAAAAAAATCTATGTTTGAAGATGATGCCCTCTAATTGCAGGGCATTTCATCAGTTAATGATGGCATTGTCTCATTCAACAAAAACAAAAAGTCGTTATTTATTTTTCTGTTTTTGTAATTTTTTAAAATGATTTTATTTTATTTTTTACAAATGAAAGGGTTTTTGTGCTTGCAGTATTCCAGGCCCCTTTGTTTTTGTTTTTCTGTTCTACGTCTTGGCACTATCAAAGTCTTGGTGTGTATGTCTTTTCCTGTTACTTAAGCTATACAGGCATTTTTACCCAAAGCGGCAAAGGGGGGGGGGGGGTGCACAGTGTGAAGGATAAGTCGACAGCCCTATAAGGACAAAAGCAGTTGGCTTGAAAATTCTTCTTGATTATTAAAAGCTAATGCATTTTCAGCATTGCAGCCTTCATTAAGGGTGCGGATGGTGGTGGGGGCAAGAGGGATGAGAGGGTACTAGGAGGAGGAGAGGATGGGAGAGAGAAAGAGGGAGACAGGGGCTGAGTCTGTCCTATAACTCCTGGGTCTGAGACACATGCTACTAGAAGATTGGCTCAGGCCTCTCCTAGGGGTCGACAATGTGTCATTTCCACCCGGCTAGATTGCCCTCTGCCTATCTGATATTAATGTGCAAATCAATATTTCAGGGATTAAATTTCCCTTCTTCATTTTTTATGGTTTCTACCTCAATAAGTCTCCCGTCTAATAGAGGAGGCTGGATGATTTAGAAGCCTTTGCTGCAAAAAAGGGAGAGAAAGAACCGTAGAGGAGCTTTGCAACAAGGCTATCGTTGCATTTTAATGTTCGTCTGCGTGGATCCCCCCCATAGGCCCTTAGTAAGGAGGGCTATATCGCTGCTTTACAGTGTAAAGACAGCCAATTTGGCTAAAAAGGCAGAAAGGGAAAATATGAGTCTGGTTGAATACTTAAGACGCTGCGGTAATCCGAGAAGCAGGTATTAGCGCGGGGAAGCTTTCCCCCCTCAAAGAGACACACGCAGAGCTACATCCAAACCTGCATTACCAGCCGTCATGCTTGAGTGAACAGTATAGCTCAGAACATGCTGGACGGCTGCAAGACCACGCGTTTTTCTTTTCTCCTCCGATTTTCACCCGTTTTGCATAGAAGCCCATCGATACCCATTGGAGAGATCTACTCTTGTGCGTAATAACATCTGGCGTATGTGTGCGATAGAAATGAATCACTCTGACACAATGACCTGCAGTATGATTATTAGGGATGGGAGGAGCGTATTACCATAGTCATAATGCTGCATCTCATTGAGAGTCAACTAAATGAGCGTGGACCCTCTGACTCCCAGTAGACATTCATTAAAGGACAGTGCACGTCGAGGCGTCTCTCCGCCAATACGTGAACGTCTGCGGATGCATGTTTATTAAACCCTGCTTCCTGTGCCATCTGGTGCATGTAATGCATGCGTGTGTCTGTGCGTGTCCAGCAGCCGCACAGTGTGAATCTCCCCTCCCATTCAGCCCCCCCGTCACCCCTCATTCACCCTTTTGGAGCATAGCAGAGTGGACTGTTTTAACATACCCTTGATAGGTAGAGTGTCAGAGATTGAAAGCAGGAAAAGAGAGGGAAAAAGAGACGGAGGAAGAGGCACAAAAGAATTCTAATTGTAGCACGGCCGCTTGGCTTCCTCCCTGATTCACGGCCATTACGATGTGAAAAGCACAACCGCCTGTCCTCCATTATCATAACGGCAGGCCTACACACTCTCACATCCATACACACATGCTCCCTGGAGGGAATCATGTAGATTCTTTTTTTTTCTTTCTTTTGATTCTGCGTTCCTTTCAGAATGGAACACACTCAATTTTTTATTTGTCACCTGATTGATAGGGGGGGATTTTTACTAAAGATTTCAATCTCTTCTTTCTCTTCTACATTATAAGAGGAAGAAATTGTCTTGACACCTACTGGAGACATCCTGCTTTTCCTGAATGGTCTGTTACGTGCGACCCACTGTCCAGTTGTGTATAACCTGCACTTTTCATGTTGTCTATGTGTGTGATGACCTGCAGTTGTGGCGTCAGGGTCTCCTGACTCAGGAGACTAAAGAAAAAGCCAGGAAGTTCTCCTCAGCTTAGCATCATGCTTTAAAGAGTAAGGGAGGAGGAGGAGGGGGGGGGGTGTCCTGCGTCAGCCTTGGGGCACCACCGTTAACACAATCTCTCTATCACACACACGGAGGAAGACGAGGAGGATGGTTAAAGACTTGGAACGATATCAAGCCTGCACTTAGCTCCTGGTGAGAGTGCTTGTGAATATGCAATTTTTAGTGTAATTAGCACTTAATTATATTAACATATGCAAATTGTCAGGCGGCGAGCTTGTACCGCCGGTGGGCATCGGGCTGAGATACAAGTGACTCTATTGTACCAGCATGGCAGAAAAGAGAATAATGGGTGCGTGTAAGGCAACCAGCCAGCAGTCAGCAAGCCCCTTTTATGCTATCACCTAACCAGCTAGCTCATTTAAGTCTATGGTTGGCCACTTTTCCAAATTTTATTAGTCACCATGACGACCTAACTAATTGTGCTGACTAATGTCCTTTGTCCTTTGCCCTTTTGTCAGATGCAGTGGGTTTGCTTAGTGTCTTTTCTCTGCCCTGAAAAATCACAAGATGGTTAGAGAGAAATAGACCCGACTGTCCACATTAAACCAGCTCACAATGACTCCTATTTACACCCGTTCCGCTTGCATGACCATTTGCATATTCAAAAATACTCCGCCGTCTTTCCTCGTCTGCTCGGTTTGCAAGTACACAGACAAGGTTGAGCGCATGTGGAAGCAATGTGTCGGTGGGGGGAAAAAACATCAGCTCATCTGTGTGTGTTATTCTCTGTGTGCCACATGTATAACACACAAACTGTCTATGAAGCCAGACTGGAACTGCAAAACCAGTATAGCACAGTGTAGCTAACGTAGCTGAATTTGTTTTTGATTATCGTACAAGGCTGAGATTCTGGCAGGGAAGGCCTAGCAGAGAAAAGCAAGGACGAGGAGCACTGCCTGCGAAACTTTCAGACCTGCTTGGTTTTTTGTTTTTAAATTCTATCTTAAATATCTAATTACAACACACCAACTGCTATCGCCAACCAAGAAGCTCTACTTCCTTTTTTGGGGGGCAGGAGGTGCCCAAACATTTTCTGTTTTGTGCTGCACAATAGCCAAAGGTGGATAGAGATTGGGCCTAGTTGGTGCTACTAGTACTTTCATGCTAATCCCATTTTTTGACAGGAACGTAAACTGATATAATTGCTTTTCAGAAGCAGGAACGGCGGTTTATACAAGTGTGAAAGCACGGGAAAGGGGATTAGCATTATTTTGCATAATGCTGGGCAGGCACTGAATGGGGCATTGAACGCTTGACTGGGTGACAGAGATGAAAGAGAGATGAAATGCTCTACCTCTCTTCACTGGCTCCCGCCCTCTCGCTCATCTACCCCTCGTGTCTCAGGCCGCTGCTGGTGCTAGTAGGTGGCAGGACCCCGGAAACTCCAGGGCCGGTGTTTTTAGGGGCACGAGCAGCTGGGAGCTGTCCTGTGCAGCAATATGTATGATAATAGAGTAAGTGTGGGGCCGGGTAAACTTCCTAACCTTCCATGTATATACTAAACTATATCCCAAAAACACTATAGTGTACAATTATGTCGTGGATGGTCGTGGCTCAGGTAGCATTTACTGGGAAGGAAGGGAGCGCTTTTCATGGATCACTTCAAGCTACACTGCTCTTACATTCTGCCTTATTTATGTGTTTGCTCAGGATTTGATCGGATATCATCCAGTCAGGGGCAACTGTGAAATTGCCATGCAGGTGTGTTTTATGTCAACGCCTGCTTGTGTGCCTAGCTCGGCTTTTTTCGGCGGTGCCAGCCAGAACAGGGCGCGATGACGTGGCGCAACGCTGACTTCCATATGACCCAGCCTGACTTGAAAGTAATTTATGATCAACCGTCATCATCTGGCATATGGAAATGATTCAGGTTGAGGGAGGGGCACGAGGTGAGGTGCTGGAGAACATGAGCCGCACAAAGGCCAATGCGGCCTGTTTTTGTTGTCTCTCATTGGACAGGATCCTCTTTTTTTGACCTTTTGCACGCCTTCGCTCCCCTTTCATATGCTAATTGCGGATAGACCCGAGGAGGAAACGTGCTGAAGCTGAGTGGAGGAGGACAAAGACTCCCCCTCTTATTCTCTGCCTCCTTTCCACGCTATATATCCTCTTTTCTTGCCTCTTCCCCTCTCAAGCAATTTGACAGACTTTGGCATGAAAGGAAGTGAGTGCTTAGTGGATGGGAAAGGTGGGGACGGCATTTTCACTGTGACACCACCTGTGAGGATCAAGTGTGATGTACTGATGCTTGGTTATGTGTATGTGTTGGTTTATTTTGAGTGGCTCTTGTAGCCGGTATTGAGGATCGGTAATCGCTTGAGCCACACAGCTGGTAGTGCTATAGAGGGGACCAAGTCAGTTGAGAAGAGATTTGTAGCTTTTTCAGTGAAGCAGGTCAAGTTGTCATATGGTCTATTCCTCCCCGTCCTTCTCAGATTGAACCAACTCTATGTTCTTACAACTAGTAACTGTCTCTGGTGGGGTAAAAGGACACTAATAAAGTTACTATACCCCTCCCCTAGCATAATACTGGAGTGCACCACTCTTAAGCATGACGTGGTTTCAAGGCTCTGTTATGGGAAGGGGGCATGTTATCTGTAGGAAATGTAATTTTTGTCCTCATTGAAATCGTTCATTATTGAGCTCGGTTATCTAAATGTTTTTGTTGCTGTTGGTTCAGCGCCAGTCAGGATTGCGTTACCCTCTCTCTCCCTCTCTTTTTTCTCTCATGTCTCTGTCTGCCCCCCCCTTCCCCTCCCCTCTGACTCTCTCATCTCGGCCAGCCTTCATCTGTCTCTGAAGGGAAAAAAGAAAGAGGGGATTTTTCTCTGCCCTCTATGTTCCGTCCCGTTCTCAGGCTCTCCTGCCTATTTTGCATCAGCTCTGCCATACAGGATATCAGACGAGGAAAACATGGGTCGGGATATTTCATTTGAAATAATGTGTTTATTCTTTGCAAACTGGAAGTGGGGGAATTTCACAGGGTTAGGGAAGAACAATCGGGGCCATGTTCAGGTTGGATCCGAGGAACTACGGGCCTTGTCCAGGTCAAATGAGACATGCAGGTGGAAAAATTAGACCTCTGTCTCATATGTCTCTGTCCATTTCTGTTTTTGTGAGATATACTTTTGTCAATGCTCATTTTAGTTCTGCCAGAGCTGCTTTCACTCTGTCATTGTGTGTCTTTTGGACATACAACACCAAAACCTGCAAACTTTTGATGTTTATGCAAATTCCTCAATCTTGATCCTACGTATTCAGTGTTCAGCCACCCTTTAGTTTAGAAAGTTTTGTCCCTTCCTAACAATGTGGGCTTCAAATTGTTTGACTTGACACATATTTTCAAATATAAAAAAGTTGGCAAGATATAAACGCAAATAAGGCTCAACAGTCTAACTTAAACAGAAGTTAAAGAACAAGATTAGAGGAAGATTAAAAAAAAGATGCATGACTAAGTCTCGCCAGGTTTGAGAAAAGACACACCACAATAGCACAAGACATCTCATGACAAATGATGCATTTTCTTCCCTTTTGGCCAAAGACAAAGGGAAGGATTGAAAAGGCAGAGAGCCCAGTCACAAGACATGCACATTAATAGACCTAGAGGAAAAATCTAGGGATAAGGAGGAAGTTTTTCCTATGCAAAGATGAAGGGGGGAAAAAAATCAGTAAAAATAAATCATACTGCAATTTTTTTTTAAAACTCGGGCAATGATTTGTATGCATGTCAGCTTTTGTGTGTCTGCGATTGCATGGATATCCCAGGTATACAACATGACTGGCATGTAGTATTCCTGACGGCAATAGCATGTGGATATCAAGGCCATTGGCAAGGTTCGTCAGGGAATAAGTGGCTAATTAATTATGCATGACTTGTGGTCTTAAACAAACAATGTAATGAGAGATGAAATGAATATGGCAAGGAATTTGATTCGGGTTGCATGAAAAACTGCTGCTATTATTATTATTATTGTTGTTAAAAACATAGAATTCTTCAACGTGAAGAAAACCTGAAGGCAACATTTAATTGAAATTGCATTAAAAAGTCTGTGTGTGAAGTGGTGGAAAAGCTTGAACAAAAAAAATATATGAAAAGCTTTAATGAGAGCGTGAAGATATCACTATTGTGGATCCCTCGTCTGATCTAAGACAGACAAGCAAGCATGTATCCCCACGACTCCCCAAAGAGATTTCAGCCAAAACTCTACTCCCCCCCCCCCCCCCCCACACACACACACACACAACTCTACCTCTGCTTCTGGCCTGACACCAGCTGTGGAATGATCTCTAATTATTTGCTTTTAGAAACAGAGACGAAGAGAAAAAAAAAAAAAGACTTTTTTTTGTGACAGTAAAGAAGAAGAGCAGAGCAGGCACTGGAATGTTCTTGTATATGAAATGGTAGGTATTAACGGGGCTAGTTGTTGTCAGCGGTTTCACTGATGTATCAGTTCTCTGCACCTAGACTAAATAAAGAGCTGAGTCTTTGCTTTGTTTTATCCCATCAAGAAAAAAAAAATAAGAAAAGGGCAGATATAGAATGGTTTCGGAGAGCAGTTAAAACAAAAAAAAAACAGCAAAGTATGTTAAAGAATGGACCTCCTCCTTAACAGAATACTTAAACAAGTGTGTGGTGATAGACGGCGTCCAGCTTTTGCTTCACTTGTTGAAGAGGATCATACTTTTGGAATACTGGTAAATGAAAAGGCAGGGAATTTCTCGTCGTGGACATTTTTGTGGCTTTGTTCATACACAATCTGTATGAATTTGAACCATTGAAAAGATTGTAAAGAAGAGATATTGCTGACTTTGGCCTCTATGGCCCCACAGTTGTCACATAAAGAGCAGCGCTTTACGTAATTGTGAGCACGCATACCAAAATAAATAGACTTTTGGTGTTATTGTTGTTGCACATTTGATTTAAATATGTCACTATCCTGCTTATATCTAATAGTGGTGATTTTCTTCAGCGAGCTCTGGGTAATGGATCCACTTTATCTCAGTTCCTTCTCAGCACGCTGGTACTAGATCTACATGACATGGTGTTTATTTGATAAAGAAATATTGTAGCCTTAATCTTAAAGCACGCTAATTACATCTGACAGATGTTTGTTTGTGGTGAAATCCAATTAAAACGTACACTTTTCAACTCCTTTTCTCTTTTCTTCTCATTTTGCTCCCTCCCCTCCTCCTCATTCTCCCTCTTCCCTCCTACTGTAACCAGAAAAAGAGCCCATGATGGCACAAATAACAACTATGCTTTCCTTGTGGTTTTTGTGAGAAGAGGGCAAACTCACAACAGCTGTCAGGGGGGAAAAAAAGGGGGTTTGTTTAAAAAGCGAATGGCTTTGGTCTAAAGTTCATTTGGAGACCTCTCTAATTAAATAGAGAGCTGGAAGTTTAAGTTAATTAGTAATTCGCTGGGTCCAGAAATTAGACCTGTCACGAGTTTTCAAACTTGAAAAAGGCATTATGTGTTTTTCAACTAAATGTTTCAATTGTTTCTGGGTTTTTTTGTTATTTAATTCTAATGTAAGGTAAGCACAATTTTCCTGTCGGAGACATTATTGGTCTTTTTCATGGCGTGTCGGAGAAGTGCTTAGGAGATGTTTAAGTGAGGGGCACATAGCTCTTGGCGTCAGTCAGGATACCTGCCCTATGATTATGTTTATGGAGATAATGACAGGGCCAGGGTCCCACTGAATACCGTCTTTAGAAAACAGCAGGAGTTTGAACTTTAAACTTTATTGTTTCCCCGGTAAAGAATTGTAGTCGATCTAAAATAGTTTTTGTAAATATTTTTTTTTTTAAAAAGTCCACAGTTATCAGGGTGTTTTTTAATTCTTCTTTCGGTGTATAATTACAGTTGGTATTAATAAGCACAGGTTTAGCTGACATAAATCAGCTGACTTTGACGCACCGGACGGACAAGCTGTTCCTACCTGTTCAAGCCATAATTGAGTAATAATAACAAGACACAGCTGGCAAAGACAGCTGCTGTCTAATCAGCAGACTCACTGTCCTATAACTAACTGTACTACCAACATTTTGTTTTTCTTTTTGGTCACTACTCATACATTTCTTTCACCAAATAGGGAAACATTTGTGACTTTTTTTTTCTTCCTTAAAAGGAATTTGGCAGCATATAGTAGGAGTTGCTGCATTAGTTTGTAATGCTTAATAATAGCCTTCAGAGTACCAGTGGAGCCTTGCAAAAAAGATCTCAGAGATGGAAAATTACTTTTAATTTCAGCCATGGTGTGTCAGGTTTTTAAGGAAACTGTATTTTATAAACATATACATATATGTGCTATTTTGAGGCTTTAAAGAAGTCGTACAGACAAATCGTTTAACAATGCTGCATTTAGATGCGGAGAATCTGTGACTTCGTTGGAGCAGAAGAACCAGGCATTTATATTTGCCAGGTGGATATGAAATGCCTGCGTCAGAGACTGCACTCTGTGTCTGTCTGTTACTGTGTACACATTACCCTTGACTGACGTGGACTGTATTTGCTTAACCTCTTCTGCGCTGCACCAACCACAGTCTCACCAACAGTGTTTGAGAGGCAGACTGAGGCATAAAGAATGACCCAAGTAAACACAAACGAGTATTTTTTGCCATATAATTGTGTGCGTACACATCCCAGAAGAAAACACATTTTTTATTATTATTTCAGGCTTTGTTTTTAGCAGGATTATTAATTTTGCTTGGCAAATAATCCCACCCTGCCACCCCCTTTGCTGTGGTAATGTAGAGAAGAGGTGAGTATGGTGTGCATGTAGTGTGGCCCAATCCAGCAGATAAGGCTGTGATTTATGTAACAGCTAAACCCCTTCATATTGTGTATGTTGTACCTTACAAGAGCATGATGAGCAGGCTAGATTAATATTTATTTAGCACAGGCAAATCAAGGATTAAGCAGTCATCATTTTAGCGCTAATCCATGTCTCTGGTGAGATGCAGAGACAAAGAGAGGCAGATTACTAAACACATAACGCCGCAACATGACAATTAGTTGGCAGCCTGATCTCAGCATCAGCCGTGCACAGAGAGAGGTGGACAGAAAATTCCCATCTTCATTTTTGTTGTTTGTCCACCTCTTGCTGAGTCTTGACTTCTCATTTTCACCCTCCCATCGTCCTCGGAAGAATCCCTCATTGAAATTAGCCGTGGTTTGTCTGATTCACTCATCTGACGTAAATGTGTCTCATGATCTTTCCACTGTCCGAACACATGCGCACACTCTAACACGCACACACTCATGCGTGAGCAATGAATACTTCTTTCTTAGCTCCAACCACGTGGGAGCAGGACAGTTTGTGTAAACTGCCTGAGTTTGTGTGGGTGTGTATGTGTGTGTTACAAATTACTTGGGAGTCTGTAAATAAAATTACATTCTTTACTAATTGCGTTAAAGTGATGTCCCGGAGATGTGGCAAAAAAGATGAAAGCCCCTGTGTGTGTTTGATTTTATTGGAAGGAGGGGTCGTAGTGTTGCAAAACTTTTTATGTATGAACGTGCTAATCAAGTTTGTTCCCAGCACTTTCAGGTGGCAACTGACTGTCGTGTCTTCAGCTCTTTGTAGTTTTTCTCCAGAAGACTCAATCTACTGTTTTGGCTTTGCAAGAAAATAGTTATGAACTGGACTTAAAGACCCACTTCAATGAAATTTGCAGCTTTGAACATCTTCCTGCAGCATTTTTCTCATGATGGAAGACATATATAAAGAAAATTAAGGTGAAAACTGAGTATTTCTTGTGGTGAATCAGGAGCAATGGCATTAGAAAAAGCTTGTAGTGGTTGTGGTAAAATCTACAATCGGCAAGCCTGCTCCACTCCACTCCGATACATCCACTTGCAGGCAAATAGATCCATAAATGTCTTCATTTTCTTCGCCCAAGCTAACATCTGACTCAAAACTCCATCAATAGCTCCCATATTGCTCGCCATTTTTGTTGCACAGGTAATGTTTGGTTGAGGTTGTGAGGGACTGTATTCTAGCCGGAAAGAGTGTACACAAAGGGATGATGGGAAGTGAAGGTAGGCTCAGTCCACGCCAACTCAGAGGCAAATTTCTGATGAACTCCTGCCGCTCTGTAGGAACTATGTTTTTGAAAACGACACAGGCTTTTAAATTT
The DNA here is from genome assembly GCA_023969325.1 of Oryzias curvinotus. Classification (NCBI taxonomy): domain Eukaryota; kingdom Metazoa; phylum Chordata; class Actinopteri; order Beloniformes; family Adrianichthyidae; genus Oryzias; species Oryzias curvinotus. The sequence continues at coordinate 16,641,002 of CM043725.1, forward strand.
TGGCTAAAACCGGCATAATCATATTTAAAAGACCATTGGGAATACTTTACAATAAATCAAAAGTGGGACTTTAAAAAGTCGCACTGTTCATGACTACCTGTGCTGGGGTGACTGGTGAGTATAAAGGAATGATCAGGAACTAAATGAGCAGTACAGAGCCGCTGCATTGTGGTAGGAGGGGCTGGGAGGGGGGGGTCCAAACCAGATGTTTGGGTGATTAGGAGAAAATGAAAAGGAGAGACAGATACAGAGAATGAACCGACAACTTGTGCTGCGATAGAGACAGAGAGGGCAAAGCACACAGAGACAGAAGACCATCCTTAGTTCCCCTTTGCCCTCCTTCTTCCTTTCACCCGTCCACTGAATGCTAATGGCTTTTTTGCCCCCTCCCAACCCCCGCACACACACACACACATATCCCTCCCCATGGACACTGGCGCATTGTTTGCGGCAGCGCTTCTATTCTTTCAGACTTAATTACCTTTTTGCCTTTTGTGGCGTCAGGGGCTGGAAGTTTTGCTCCTTGGCAGTGGAGGTCGTCACACATTCTTCTGCAGTGCATTCCCTTAATCTGAGGGAGGTTTTTTTCTGTGGTTTGGAGGGGGGGTCATAGATGGCATTTTGGAGAAGGTGTGTATGCTGGTTTAGGGGGATAAGAGAGAAAAAATTGGGAACATCCATGGCGTGCACTCCTGATGTGGCTTTAGGAACGGTCTGTGTGTGTGTGCACGGTCATAGTAGTCAGGACATAGGCTGCCCTTTGTTTGTGCGGTTCATTTCCAATCAACCCTAATTAACTAGAGAGTGTTTCCAGATTGTCGGCAAAAGAAAAATCCCCACTTTTTTCCCTCACCCCTTGGTCTTTGGCTGTTTTGAGTTTGACTAAGGAGAATGGGGGGAGGAAAGGGGAGTTGAGGCATTAGCTATGTAGATTGGCTTAGCCTTTGATGCTGGATAAATCTTTAGCAAGGGCAGTAAGTGATGACTGTGACCCAGCAGTGTTTGACTGTTTATTTTCATGTTTCAGTTCAAGTTTAGTTGGAAATATTTCTGCTTCAAAGGGGTGAGGCTTGTGCATAAATTTAGACTGGACAGTCGAAGCTCAAAGTCCATTTGTAGGAATGTTAAATCCAGCCAAAGTTGTCTTTAATCCAGTAAACTTTGTCTGTGAAGCAGATTAAACTATGACACTGTCATATATATTTGGTAAAGAAAAAGCCAAAATGCTATTATTTGGAGCTGAACAATAACTGTAAAGCTACGTTCACACCGAACATCTCATGAATCTTGATCCAGGCTTTTTCTTTCACAAAGAATTGGCGTCAAGTAATTCTGGTAAGGCACAAGCCGCTATTATTAATTTCTCCTCCATGATCAATTTTCAACTAGTTGGCACTTCTGTGAATTAAAAGGGACATCCTCCATATGTTGCTACCAAATACAAGTCCATGATTGGTCAAAGATCAGCTTGGTTTAACTTTCAATGTACATTCAATGGCCACAAGTTTTGCATGTAGAGCCCGAAAATGGTCGTAAAACGTTTGTAGTGATGCGTGAGCGCGAGAGTTTTAAACGCAGAAGCCGAAAACCTACATATACGCCCGTTTGCCTAGACTTTTTCATTGGAAGTGGTCATTCAAACACACGTTACCTAGGGTTGTGTGAACTTGGCTCAAGGCATGCTCCCTTTAGGGGTCGCAACAACAAACTACGCCTCCCCTTTTAACTCGCTCTTCTTACATCCTCCTTGCTTACTCCAACCACCCTTATGTCCTCCTTTACTACATCCATGAACCTCCTCTTTGGTCTCCTCATAGGCCTCATTCCTAGTAGGTTCTAACCTCAGCATCTTTTTATCGCTCTCGCTTCTCTCAATGTGTTGACACCATCTCAATGTGGCTTCTCTGCATGTACATCCAAAACATCTCAATGAGCTTTTCTTCCCATAAACTAAAATATTCTGGTTCTGTTTGATCCCAAATCAAATTGAGAACCTATTGTGCACTGCTAAATCAAAAATGTGTTATGTAGTTTGTATTTTGCATACTTTTTTTTTAATTTTGTAACTTATATGGCTTACAAGGCTATCACTCTTTTGTTTGTTGCCTCACTCACACAGCGTCATACCTTTTTTTTTTTTTTTATTCCCCAACAATGAACTATTGGGTATGAGCCTGAGGAGGCTCGGGTGTTATGTTACCTGAGTAACGAATGAGACCAATTTAGCTGTCATCAACCTGAGGGATAAAACCTGCATGCCTGTTTGAGGAAAGGAAAAAAAAAAGTCTCTTCTGTCCTCTGCATTTGTCCTCGTTACTCGTTCTTTTTTAACCCTCCTCCGTCTTCATTTGCCCGCTTCTATGATCAAGATCATCTATCATGTGAAGAATAATTTTGATTTTGATTTGCTAAAAGGCATTTTAACAGTGTAGGTAATTTGTCGAACAGGATTCCCGTGTTAAATGAAGTGCCACTTTAGGCTGTCGCGGCTGAGCTGGGCAGTAATGATAAGGTGTCTTTTGGTAATGAAGGCCTTTGCTCACAAGGGAGATGCAAGGAGAGGACAAGTGAACAGAAACGGGTGTTGGAGGCAGTGGCGAGACTCTCCTGAATCTTGTGTCTAATATTACACTTCCAGGCGACAAACAAGGGCAGTATTAAAACCCTTTGTAAGGGGAAGGAGTAAAGAAGACTAAAAGCAATGCAGAAGCTCCCAATCTTACCTTATTGCTGTTTACTCTTCTTGCTTTTAAGACTTTAAATAGATAGGCCCTCCTCTGTGATTATTTGAACATGTGTGTTTGAGTATCAGTACACTTTGATGGTAGCCGAAGCTCATCTTGCATTGTGAGGAAAGAGATAATTCTTCTCTTCCTTCGTCCACTTGGTTTTTCATCCCTCCCGTCCTGCATAGCAACAAATAAACAGCTCTAATTAGACTAGAGTGGACCTATTCATGGTGCTGACAGTGGGAGATGGATGCAGAGGCTTTCACACCGTCCTTTCCCTTTGTCTTTGTCTAATGCCTTGTGACATTTTGATATAAGATTTGGGGTTAGACTGACGGCCCACATGCTGGGAAAGTGTCGACCTTCGCGGAGACAGAAAGGTAGAAACACAGCCATAGTTTCATGCTGTCCCCTGACTTTGTTGTTTGACTTTCTTTAGCTCTTTTGGGTCAGCTGAAAGTTTCACTCCAGATGTCATCTTGCCCGTTATTAGATCCTCCAAACAAAAAATCGACAGGACCCTATCACAGTGCAGATCCGCTCTTCTCCTTTGTTTGCAGTGTTTAAAATATTCACAGCAGTGAGAACAGCAACTGGACCTTTGCATGAAAATAACAAAATAATTTGAACCCAATAGATCCTTAGTAAACAACGACATCCATGTGGTAAGACTGTAATTATAGGTTAGTTATATAACTTTGAGCTCCAGCTAATGCATGGTAACTGAAAAAAAAGGAGCAAAAATAAGAGGAGACTGTGAAATGACCACCTGCTCATTACTTCTGTTACATATTTGTGTAACACTTTGTTGTATAAGAGTTTTAATACAGCAGAATAAGATAAAAAAAAAGTAACTTTAGGAGACTCCTGCAAATGGCTTTGTTGGTTGATTTGAAGCCGGTTTTGTTGTTCACCCTATTAATGATCCTCTGATAGTCATAATTAATGTAAAGAAAGCAAATTTTAAGTAAGGCTAGAAACTGTATCTTTTTACTTAAAGAGTAGATTAAAAGCCGATAGAGGGAGGAGAAAAAAAGAGATGTGGGGGGTGAGAAAAACAAAAGACTAAGGGCTTTCTTAGTCCCTTTCACCCATCAGAAGTAAAATTGTCCAAAGCATGCATTCCTGGGCTATTATTTGCCTCTCACTGGATCTGATCTGCCACTTTAATTACTTTAATGTTATGTGTGTCCCTCTGTGTGTGTGTCAGCCTGTGTCCGTGTGCATATGTGTGAAAGCAAAGGGACATGCTTAATTAAAAAACAGAGGTAGGAGCAGCTCAGGCCATCTCTTTTGTTCTCCTGTTAAAAGAAGGAACAGTTTTTTTTTTCCAGAGTGGAAAAACCTGGGCTTCATTGTAAGTTTCTCTCTGTGTGTCTGTCTGTCTGTGTGTGGGTCTCTCCCAAATGAAAGTAGTCTGGTTGGTTAGCAGAGCGGAGGAAGCCAGTGGGGGAGACAAGGAGGAATTTGGTTTAGCCAGATGTAATGTGATCTGTCTTAAAAGAAGTACAGGTTGGTGATACTGAGAAAGGTGTAAAGCCATAAAATATATATGTTATGTTTTGTGTTCATAAAAAAATTGTGGAAGTTTGCAAACCAACATTTTAACCAAATTTGTTAGGAAGACTTCAGCCATCGCCATGCACAAAGTCCTACTCTGGTCATATCTTGATCTATTGTCAAGGTGTTCCAAGTGGTCTTTTAATTTTGATTATTCAGTTTTTAGCCAAAATAAAAGAAAAACTGTTGTCTTCTAGGAAATAGTTTCTGCAGAGATCAACAGTAGTTTTTGCCTTCGAGTTGTAGGCGGGACTGTAAATATGGAGTGAGCCTGACCTAATTTCCCATCATCAATCTCTCTCTCCCGCTGGTTTAAAAAAGAAAAAAAAAAGAAATTTACCTCTGAGTTGGCATGGAGTAATCCTGCCCCTACTTCCCAACATTCATCTGTTTACATGTTCGCCTGATAGCTTACAGCTCAACAAAAATGGTGAGCTTGTGGCTTGCTGTAGTAGCTTTCTACGTCATACCAACAAGATTTTCAAATGACCTTTTTTGTCTGCTCCTGATTCACAACAATTTAAATAAAGAAATACACAGAAATGCAATTTTATAGTAATTTTTTTTTGTTCTATTTATGTCCTCCATCATGAGAAAAATGCTACAAGAACATCTTAGAAAACACCAAAACATGATTTTCATTGGGGTGGGTCCCATACTGTCCAAAAAAGTCTTACCATAGGGGTTTAAATCATTTACACTCCTTTACAAACTAAATTTTAACCTATAATAAATTGCGTTTTTTCTATGCTGACACTTTTTATAATTGTACTTTTACCCTCAAAACTTTGAATCATTACCATTTGGTATGGAGGAAGGCACTCTAAACTAATGCAATTTAGTAAAAAAATCTTACATTTATTTAACATCCAGCATTTGTCACTTGTTACTTTATCAGTTCTCTGAGTTGTGGCAACCATAATGGCTTCAATTTGTCTTCAGAGTACAAAAAAAATGGACAGTTTATGTTAACAAGCAACACATGTAAACAACAGTTAACCTGTTTGCATTAAGGGATTGGTATGTCTGTGCCAGGCACAGCACGCTGGCTTAACCAAAAGACATAATTCTATTCTTAAAGAGATGCATAATTCATAAGTCAGTGTTTTATGTCCAAGCTACAATTCAAAGAGGTTGCTCCCCAATAAAATAAGCAGTGAAATGACACAACTGACAAGTAGTAAATCCTGTCGCATGTGTCGCATTAGCCTTCAAACCCTCTGCTTCCCAACCACTTTTCCCACAATCCCTTTTAATACACGCTTTGGGAAGATGGACGCAGAAGGAATATGGGAATGATGTGTATGTTTAACAGCTAAAGTAGACACCATACTATGTCCTCGCCCTGTGTTAACATTTAGCAGCTGGTTGGTGGCAAAAACAAGAAAGAAAGAAAAGAAAACGGAATAAACTAAAATTGACAGAAACATGGAAACATCACTTTATTGTACCTGATGTTTTCTCTAGTACATGGAATATCAAAAATCTATTATGTTTAAACCAATAAAATCCAAATTTATAATAATTTCAAATTGAATTGTGATAATAAACATAAGGTATGTAGTCATTTGACAGACTGTTTAAAGCTTACTGCTGAAAATTCAAAATTGTAAACATACATTGGAAGAGATTTGCTCATTTTTCCCACTTCTCTGCAAAATTCTATAAATATTTTAATAAATTTGAAGGAATACTGCTGTGCTAAAGAGTAATGGTGCATATCAAGTTTGAAGCCCATTGAGACCACTACTGTTGCAATATTGGGCTATATAAATAAAATTGAATTTAATCAAAGCTGGGAACCAATGATTTTCACAGAAGACTGTATTAGGGAATGTATTCTTTTTTAATGGGATAGATACAAAATTGATATTTTTAAAATATTTTTGTGAATACCTCCAACTTTTTGTAATGTACTGGTTATATCTTTGTTCCTATTTTAGAATAGGGAAGGTACACTTGTGTTTGTGTTTTATAGCTTGGTTTGCACCAAAATAGACCTAGAGGTAGGTTCCATTGAGCCACAAGATCGATGCAACCATTTGCTGTTGCTGTAGGAAATTCTAGGAATTATTTAGACGAGATCTGTCCTTTAATCCCACGGAGCTGATCATAACTGCTTATGCATGAACAAAATATTATTTCTGTTTGTTAATATTTTAGTATATTTCCTACCCCTTTGCACAAATCCATGCTTAACTGATAACCAATGAAATTAATTTTCTCTGACTTGTAATTTTTTTTCTTTAGCCTGCTTGATAAGACAAAGGGAGACCCACAAACAGAAGTTAATTTTTATTTTTTAATCTATCATTTGTCTCATGGAATCATCTCTGGGATATGTCAGATTAAACCTGATTGTGGCACACGCACACACATGCACACTCAAAACACACTCGTACTCATGTTTGATTTCCTTCCTCACGCTTTCACGGTTCCACCCACTGGCTTTGTTTAGCCCGGGATTGTTGCAGATTAATTCTCTAATTGTTTTGTAGCTTGTTGTGAGGGAGAGTCAGTGTAGAAAAAAGAGATAGGGAATTAAGCAACAGGTGAATTGGGTTAAAGGTTAACATGGCTCTTTAAAACTATTTTTAAAGCATTTACACACAGGCATCTGAAAGGAACTGAAACTTTATAAAGACCAAAGATATTGGAACAGAGAAATGTTCTCTATTTTATATATAAAAAAATAATAATACATTATGATCCAAAAAGGGGACAATTGAAATGCAATTCCTAAGGTTTCAACAACATAATCTTTGGGTCCCTGTGTAAAATGATTGTGTTGTGTGTATTGGCTTGGGCGATTTTCTTACATTATATGTTTTTGGGTGCCTAATCGTATATAACTTGTATTTAAAAGTCAAAAGATTGAAGTGGTGATGGGTCAAAATATAGGCAGCTATTCAGAAGGATGAAATGTTATTCCAAACATCTTTTTTCATGAAGAATTATTTTTCTTGAGTGGATTTTTCTCCTGGGTGCCATAAACTTTGTTTACATTGAGATATACACTGACTCTTTTTTATTTTTATCCTGCTGTTAAAAATACCCCATTGTTTACATTGATACATTATATATATTTTGTAGGTTAATTTCCGCTTACAAGTTTCTAAGCTAAGGTCATAAAAGTTGGATGATCATGATCATGTTAATCATTAGATTATTATTTAGAGATTATATTAATTATCTGGTGTCTTTTTTGTTTTTCTTCTTAACTTAGGTCCCTTTTGGGCTGGATGAGATGAGATCCCCATGTAGTGGTTGTCATGGCAACTTCTGACTCTCCTCCTATGGTTTCGTCGCTGCAGCAGGAACATGGTGGCCAGAGGTTGGATGCTGCGGCTGAGGACAACTCAGTTGTCTCAATGGAGACCAGTGCCAACAACCATTCATCCGCTGCTGCCACTGGAGAGCCAGAAAGTGGCATCGGAGGATCTGTTGTGAGCCCACCTAAGTCCACCTTTACCCCTACCACTGTTAGTGCAACCATTGACTCTGTAACTGAACAGAGTCGGAGAGAAAGCTTTACTATCGGTAACAAAGGGAGTGTTACCGTAACTTTACCAGGAGGTGGAGGAGGAGCAGCTTTGGGTTCGGACTGTTCTGCCCCTGCCACATCACCTGTGGCACCGGCAAAGGAGATCCCTTGCAACGAATGTTCTAACTCCTTCTCCAGTTTACAGAAATATATGGAGCACCACTGCCCCAGTGCCCGCCTACCTACTGTTGGAGGTCATGTTGAGGATGAGGAGGTTGAAGGGATGGTAGAAGGAGACAGTGAAGATGAGGGAGACCATGAGGTGGGTGCTGCAGAAATGGGAGAAATGAACAGTGAGATGGAGATGGAAGAGGACAGCGATGTGGAGAATCTGTGTGGTGAGATCATCTACCAGCCCGACGGTTCTGCCTTCATCTTGGAGGACTCCAAAGAGCAGCGTGGCAACCAGGGGGGGCTTTCTGGAGCTCTTCAGTTAAGAGGTCTGTTGTCCCCCCAGACCTTCCCCAGTGCACAGGCCAACAGTGGTCAGAGTGGCCTGAGCCCAGAAGGGGAGCGGTCAGAACAGCCAGCTGCACCCATGTCCTTCTACCCCCAGATCATCAACACCTTCCACATCGCCTCCTCTTTTGGGAGTAAATCTCTAGCCACCGACCATCCCTCCTTCCCAAATACCTCAACTGGAGGGTTGGTGGGTGCTGGTCCTGTGTTGCACAGTTTTCGTGTCTATGACCTCCGCCACAAGAATGACAAAGACTATCTTACGGCGGATGGTGCAGCCAAAAACTCCTGTGTGTCCAAAGATGTTCCCAACAATGTGGACTTGTCCAAGTTTGAGGGCTGTGTAGCTGATGGACGGCGAAAGCCTGTTTTGATGTGTTTCCTGTGCAAGCTGTCTTTTGGCTACAGCCGTTCCTTCGTGACACATGCTGTCCATGACCACCGTATGACCCTGAATGAGAAGGAGCAGAAGCTGTTGAGCAACAAACATGTCTCTGCTATCATCCAGGGCATTGGCAAGGACAAAGAACCTCTTATAAGCTTTCTGGAACCAAAAAAACCCCCAAACTCTGTGCTACCCCATTTTCCCTCACCTGCCAACTTCCTAGGGCCAGATACGGGGCTCCGTGGCTTGTGGAATGCTTTCCACAGTAGTGGGGATAATGCAGATTCTCTTCAGGCTGGTTTTGCTTTCCTGAAGGGCAGTGCCAGCAGCTCCCCTACTGACCAAACCCCCAGAACCCAAGCAATGCCAAAGGCTGAGACCAACCCAAACCTCGGGGGTGGGGCTGGTGCCCACAGAACCCGTACTGGGAGTTCTGCTGCTGCCACAGGTAGCAGCCTTGAAAGTCAGAACTCTGATAGTGACTGCAAAGGCCACGTTAGGGACACATGCACTTTGCAATCCAATGGGCCGGACATGAGCCACTACCTGCCTATCAAGCGGGAGCCCAGTACAATAGGAGAAGAAAGCCCAGAACAGGACGAGGATGCTTACTCAGTTAGTGGAGTAGAGATGGAGGCAGATGAAGAAGAGGAACAGGCCATGTCCATGGTGGTGACAGGCCAGCGGGCTGACAGCACCAGTAGCAAAGATTTCCCTCTCTTAAACCAAAGTATTTCCCCTCTTTCCAACAGTGTGCTTAAGTTGAACAGTGACAGCAAAGGCCCTGTATCCACCTCCTCTTCCTCCCTGCCTGTATTTGAAAAGCTAGAGATGGAGAAGAGCCACCTATCCACTGCTCTGACAGCTGTCAGAGAGCGTGAGAGCAGCAACGACTCTACCAGTGATGGCCTAGCTGGAAGGGATGGTTTGTCACCATCCTCCAACCCCTTTGATATGATGATGTTGCGCAGAGATGATGAGAGTCCTGGGCCTCTGCATCAACACATAGGAAATCCTAGTACACCTGGAACTCCTGGGACTCCTGGTACTCCTGTTCCTGGTGAGGGATCCCCAGGTAGTGGGGTAGAGTGCCCCAAATGTGATACGGTCCTGGGGTCCTCAAGGTCACTGGGAGGACATATGACAATGATGCATTCCCGCAACTCCTGCAAAACACTGAAGTGTCCCAAGTGTAACTGGCATTACAAGTACCAGCAGACACTGGATGCTCATATGAAGGAAAAACATCCAGAGTCTGGTGGATCATGTGTTTACTGCCGCACCGGACAGCCTCATCCTCGTTTAGCCAGAGGTGAAAGCTATACGTGTGGATACAAGCCCTTCCGCTGTGAGGTCTGTCTACCTTGATAATTTTTACAAGTTCTTGTATTGCAAATGTTTTAACATGTTTTAAATACATTTTTTATTCAGAAATTATTTACCAGAATTTTTGTCTACTTTTTTTTTACGTTGTGTAGTCTTAGGTATATTTTGATATGTTGAAATCCATTATCAAACACAGAATAAAATGGTAAATGGCTTTTATGGCTTTTTTAAATTAATTTTTGGAGGTAATCAAAAATTTTAGTAGCACATCACATGTTGAAAATGAAAAAAGAAATGTCATTTGGTGTACATGACTTGATAAAAGATACTTTAATTAAACTTACAAATCTGATATCTCAATAACCACATATTATTTGATAGTCCTTGTTTTAGATGCAAATGAATTTTAAGATGAACTTTTCTATTAATTGGAGGAAATCTTCACTTTCAGGTATGCAATTACTCGACCACCACCAAAGGAAACCTTAGCATCCACATGCAGTCGGACAAGCATCTGAACAATGTGCAGACACTCCAGAATGGTGGCAGTGAAGCACAGTACAACCATAACCACGCCAACCATGTACCCAGTGCCAACCTTAGCGGAGGCTGCAGTGCACCCTCACCATCCAAGCCCAAACAGAAGCCCACTTGGCGCTGTGAGGTAATGAGGGAAACAGGGAATCATTGTAGCATAGTTGCTGTAGCATACCAATTAACTTGTTTGTGTTCACACAACGAGCCAGTTGTTTACCAATGTGACTTTTTCTATTATCTTTTTGCCACGTCATCTGACTTCTGATATCCAAAACAATGTCCTATAAGATGTCTATAGGATTTTTCAACTTTTGTAAAAATCAGTCCCTCAATATTATACATTACAGCAGTTTAACCTACAATCCCAATCATTGCTTATAATTCGAATTAAAAATAATACATGTCTGGTTAATATTTGAATTATCGGTGTCTAATGCTTTCTATTTTTTGTCTCATATTGAATAAAACAGGTTTGTGACTACGAGACCAATGTGGCACGGAACTTACGAATTCATATGACCAGTGAGAAACACATGCACAACATGATGCTGCTGCAGCAGAACATGAAGCAGATACAACACAGTCTCCATCTGGGTCTGGCTCCAGCCGAAGCAGAGCTTTACCAGTACTACCTGGCTCAAAATATGGGCCTTGCTGGAGTAAAGCTGGAGAACCCAACTGGTAGCAGTGGCCCAGAGACCCAGATGATGATTAACCCATTTCAGTTAGATCCTGCAACTGCTGCTGCTCTTGGATCTGGTCTAGGTGAGTGATAGTAGATTTCCCTTGAAACACAGAAATCTGATTATGTTGATAGGTTTTGTATGATGGTTTCAAAATGTGAAAAACATCAAAACACTTGGATTGTCTTTTTTATTGTTAGACCCCACTGTAGTTTTTTCAGCTCATTTTTCACTTGCCCAGCTTTACCTGTTTTATCTCCAAAATCTGCTGCAGTCTAGGCATTTGATTTTTTTATCAAGTGTTACCTTAGGTCCTCTACATCTTTTCCTCTGCCCTCTCACCTTCTTTTTGTCTTTTTCGTTCATTGGCCCCCTTTCCTTGCCCTCCTCTTTTTTTTTTCTTTTTGTCTTATCTTTCCTCTCATATGGTCCCTTTGTCATTGTCTCCTTTCATTGACCCCTCTCTCTGATTAAAAAATGATTATGAGATGCCACATGAGAATTATTCTTAATCTTTCATTTGTAATTTTCTTAAGTCAGCTTAATCCCCCCACCATGGACACACCATCCAGCCTTTACTCACCCTGGAGATAATACACATATATAAACACACACACACACATAGGAACACACTCTAACAAACAGCAGGAAGCGGATTCCCGTAGGAGTGAGAGAGATTTAACAATGACCCTGCAGTGTTGCACACCCACTCCCTCATCTAGTGTGGAGGTCACAGCCCAGCTAGCAGATGTACTCTCAGCGAATTACACTGATAACACACAGCTCCCCATCGTGAGCACAGCTGCACATAGGTTCAAATGGTGTGAGTGGAAATTAATTTATAAATAAAAACTAACACACTCCTTTACAATTATAGATTCAAAAGAATACAAATCACCAAGCACAGAGGAATTATATATTTATAGACAACAAATTATGTCTCAGACATTGTCAGATGTACGGGAGTTTTTTTTTTTTGTCGCCATCTCACACAAACAAGAAAAAAAAAGTAAAAACATATTCCTTCTAATTGGGAAAACGATCTTGTAACAAATGATTAAGATAATTTGTAAGCCTCAATACCCACTGTGTTGTGATATCTGAAAAAAAGGCATGATAAGCTTTGGATTCATGCATAGAGGGACAATGACAGGATCAAACGAAAGAGTTAATTACATTTGCATGAATAGCAGAGCTGGGGGATTTTTTTGTTCTGTAGTGGGTGGACAGAGGAAAAATAGAGTTTGTAGTACATTGATCAGCTTTTCAAATCTATGCGTGGATATTAGAAAAGCTTTGAGCCCGAAAACCGTTGTCCCACTATTGCTGAGAGCAGTAATTAAAGCTACCTGATGAGTGAGTTAGCAAGTTGAAAAGGATAATTGTAATTGATCCTGATTCAATCCTATTAAGGTTTTTTATAGACAAGACTTTGTAAGGAGCCATAGTCCTCTGTGAAGCTTTATTTTATCAAACCCCTTTTGTGTGGGAGAGGCCTGTGTGGTAGACACTTATTTTACACACTTAATTTCATTCAATAGAATAAATTTCTTTCCCGTCTTTTTGTGGTAACACTCTATATGCATTTCTACATATTATTTCCATAAATGTTTTTTTGTCATAACCTTTTTTTATTTACTATTCTACCTGCTTTTCATGCTGTTAGTGTTCAATATGCTATACATGTATTTAAAATAAAGTTAAATAAAGTTTTACGCTTTATTGTCCCTTCATTTCAGCTATCTGACATGTGTTTTCATTTATTTTCCCAACAGTTAACAGTGACCTTACTGCTGAGTTGCGTCTTGCCAGCGGCCAACTGATGGCAGATGACCTGTCTCTGGTGACTTCGAGTGGAATGGGAGGCATGTCCTCATCAGACCCTTCCCTCTCCTCCTTGTCGCCACCTATCAGTGATCCTCTGCTGCGCCTGTACCAGTGTGCTGTGTGCAACTGCTACTCCACCGACAGCCTAGAGGCTCTCAACGCCCACGTCAGCGCCGAGCGCTCACTGCCCGAAGAGGAGTGGCGTTGCGTTGTGGGTGATGTCTACCAGTGCAAGCTCTGCAGCTACAACACCCAGCTCAAGGCCAACTTTCAGCTGCACTGCAAAACAGACAAGCATATGCAAAAGCACCAGCTGGTGGCCCACATCAAGGAAGGAGGCAAGGCCAACCAATGGAGATTAAAGTGTGTGGCCATTGGCAACCCCGTGCACCTCAAGTGCAATGCCTGTGACTACTACAGCAACAGCGTGGAGAAACTGAGGATACATGCCACCAACCAGAGGCATGAGTCTTCCATCCGCCTTTACAAGGTAAAAAAAACTTTAACTATTAGGAGTCCTGTTAAAAAAACATCACTTTAGTTGTCTGTGGTTATCTAAGCAGTGACAATAAAAATGTAAAAACAAAAGAGAAAATACACACAATGCAAAAAATTAACAGAGCACCTTTTGACCATCCACTTATTTTCTCAGACCCTAATTATGACAATGGACACAAAAAGTTTTTTTTTTTTTTATGATAAAGAATACCAAAAAAGAGCATAAACAGTTTTTGTTTTTGCAAGAAACTGTCCCAACTTATTTAGGACAGCATCACACGGATATAAAGTTCCCATGAGAGCGGAATGGCAAAGATAGCAGAGGTCACTGTGAGAGTAGTGAGGAAGATTTCCATCTGACATGGTTGCGTTTCCTGCTTTTGACCAGATGGTACTACTGTCTTCCTATAAGCACACACAAGTCACATACGTACTTTGAGTAAGCCTTGAGACATCACAAACTTTAGGTTTTTATTTTGATATTGTTAGTTTTTATACAATACTTTCATTTTTGTTTACAAAAAGGACTTTTTTTCAGGTCTAGTTTAAATTGGTAAAACAAAGATAAAGGTAGCCCAATCACAAACACTGCACAGATTCCCACTATTCATTTATTGGCTGCTTTTAAGGTGGGCTGGGGGGATTGAGTCTGACATCTCTCTCAATCTAATTGGATGCTGTTACATTTTCACGACCATAGCCTACAAAACAGGATCAAAAGGATCACATTAATGAGGAATTTTCTACAATTAGTCAACCTTTAGCTAGTTTAAGCATTAAACATGGATGTTTTTGCGTGTTTTGTTTTCAAATGGGGAAACAGCAGCCAAGTGATGATTAGTGTAAATCTGTCATTTTTTAAAATAACGGAGTAACAAAAAATCACACCCCTCCTTACAATCTACCTGCTTTGTTGATATGTAGTCTTGTCTTGTCCACAACTTAACATAGTCTGCATAGTTTTTTGTGAATGAAATCTTGTCCGATACTCTTTAAGGATTGACATTCATTAGAAAAACTCTGATTCTTACTTACAACTTCTAGTCTTAACTGGATTAAGCTAATTGGCATCCTTTGGTATTATCTAAAATGGTCTTAGTTGACTTCAACAGGATTTTAACACTAAGATATAATTGCTCAGTAGTAATTGCAAAGGTTGAAGTTGGCATGAGATAAAATGTCTCAGTACATTTTGTCTGCCTGATGCGTATCAATGTATAAGGATCTCTGACTCAAACTAAGACTTCGTCAGAGCAGAGTTTATGAATAAATCTGTGTTTTTCTTTTAATCTGTCATATATAGGGCTTACCGAACACTAAGGTGCAGTAAGAGAGACAAAAGAGTCAAATATAAATTTGTGTGTCAGACTTTATTAACTTGGTTCACAGTCATTCTAGAACTTTATTGTAACTTGCTCCACATTAACCACGTTACAAGTGTTAGCCATATTTTTCAAACAATAAGATCCACTTTAGTCTATCGATAGAACACTAGACTTTGGTTGACTTGTAATCATGTAACAAGGCACAGATTTGAGTTAAAATGATAGAAAAGAAAATGATCAGTTGTCAACGGCATACTGTTGTAACCTAGAGACGTTTTAGAGCAGTTTTGTTTCCAGTATGGTTCAGAAAAGTTGTACTATCTCCATTGATTCAAAAGCACCAGTAAAGCCAAAGAAAGTGAGGTTCATCCCATTGCCCCCTACATGCACCCAAACACCCCTACATCTCATGTACCCTCCCACCTACTCCACAGGCTTTAGCAAATCTGTTTTACAGATGATGCTTTTAATGCCTCTGGCAGAAATTCCACTATTTTACCCCTGGACATTTGGTAAAGCAGAGCAAGAGTTGCAGAAAGCATTGAACGAGCAGAGGGCTGCAGAGCAAAAGCAGAGGGAAAAAAATCATTTCTCTATTTGACCAGAAAAACACCTCTCCTTTTATGTATTGGCAGAGGTGAAAAGCACATGGGGATAGAGGTAGTTTGGCCGGGCGCATAAAAGATCCAAGTGTTGACGACTTTACCATCTGGCTTTTTGGAAACAGAGAATATCTTTATGGCATAGGAAACCATTTGAAGATACAAACAAAAAGCATATTCAGGAAGTTTTATGGCTGCTTTGTAGCAGCAATGTAGTACTTCTAAAGGGGATTTGAATGTTTGAAAGTGTTTTTTTTCCAGACTTTGAAACAGCAAAAGGGAAATGACATTAGCAGCTCATGGACATCAAATCATCTGGTGTCCAGGGCACAGCAGGTGGGGCCTTACATAGAAACAGGGTCAGTCTTTTATACTTGCTGTAGATGAAACGTTAACAGTTCTGAATGGTCCTAGTTCATTTATCATGGGAACTTTGTAACAGTGTATTTTTACACAGTAGTCCACCTTTGGTTATAAACAGGGTGCATGTACAACCTCACCTCTGGTACTGATAGAACTGACAAATCTATAACAAATCTATAAAGGTTATTATTGAAATTATGAAAAATATCTAAGGTTATGCTTGTGTGCTTACAATCTACTATGAGAGGTCGGATTTATGTGGAACCTTAAGCCTCGTTTCCACAGAGTGATACTGTCATGTCCGGTATTTTGAGGGTTTCTATTTTGAAATGGACCCATTAAGCTGGACTGAACTATACCATTTTTGGGCCCTCGGTGGTTGTAGGTCCATAGAAAAAGAAACTTTCCGGTTAGGGTGAAGCTACTATCGTCACACAATGAAACTCATTGACTGGCAGAAGATTGTTAGGAGAAAAGAAAGCACCAAATCGTTTTTCTACCAGAAAAAAACATGAGCTGCTGGATGATCTTTGTTGTTGTTGTTGTTGATAGCTTTACTTTTGCTGTAGTTGCACTACTATGACACAAAGCTACAGAATTGATCTACACCCCACATGCACCATGACGCTCAAACTTTGAGTGGAAAAACTCACCTGAATTGCCTGGACCATTCTAAATTGGACTGTACCGGACCGTACCACTCAGTGAAACCATGGTTTTAGTTTAGCATGGCCATGCCTGGCCCAGCTTGTGTTTAGCTTGGTAGCAGTTAAGATGATGATGAGCTACGTTTTGTTTTTTTTAACAACAAACTGTGGACCCAATGCTCACGGAGTCAGGAGTAAATCTGTCAGGGCCATTCACAAGTGTGGCGTAGCTGCATGGGGGGAGTCTAGTTTGTAGCGAACATGTGTGTTGGTATGCATGTGAGAGCTTTGTGAGAGCCCACAGAGCTTTGAGGCTGAGAGCTGGGTTGAGCTCGCTGCTGGGTCATTACGAGTTTAGAATGTTCATGGTCACTGTGGTGTAGTCAAGGACCACACACACACGCACAAACACACACACACGCACACAATATGTTTCTGAGACCATAGCACCTGTTTCTCAGATGGCCATCCAAGTAAATCTTATTCTGTCTCCAACCTCTGCCAATCTGACCAACCTTCTGTCATAATTCAAGCGAAAATGGGGTCCACTGCACTTTTCTAAATCTCTGTTTTTCTTTTCCTCACCTTCTCCTTATTTTCTTTAAATCTCCTTTGAACTAGGAACCATCGGCTCATAAATTACTTCCTGCTATTTTTTGACAGAAACTGAGGGAAGGGCATGTGGATGGAGAAGGGCAGAGAGAATGACAATAGACAGAAAGTTTTTTTTTTCACTGTGTCTTGCCTTCTTTCACCACCTCTGTCTTATCCGCTCTCTTTGTTTAGTCTTTGACTCTTTCTTTCATTCTCCCTCCCTCCTTTTGTCTCACCCCTGGGGAGCATCAGATAGGCCATCTCATTACCCATGATCCTCTTGGCAACACCAAAATAACAGGGTTGGAGGAATTAAATGGGGAGTGGACGGGTGGGGGTGACTGGATGAAGGGAAAGATGGAAGAAAAAAAGAGAGAATGTTGGTTATGTATGCCCTTTTCTTTTCTTTTTCCTCCTCATTTTTGTTTCTTTTTTATTGCCTTCTTTATCAAACATGGGGGCTATTTTTTACTTTAACCCTTCAATCTCTGACCCTCCCTAAACGAATTTAATTCCTCTCCATCTCTTACAAATGGAGGTAGCTGTGTTCGTGCATCTGTGATATTAAGTCTACCACTGCGCCTTGCCTATTAGAAAGGGTCATCTCTTCTCTCTGTCTCATTTGAAAATCAAATGGCCCTATATATATGCAGCCCAAATTATTGAACTGTCATTTGGACTTGGAAATGGACAGGAGATTGACTCCCATAGATTTGCATAAAAAGTCATTGTGCTGGTCCCCAGAATTAAAAAAAGGGGGTCTTGATTTATTTCAGATGCATGACACCATTTATGACACTCACAAGCACACAAAGATGCCTGTGTACACACAGAGGCACAATGTACTACATACATTCATGGAGACACTCATCCAAAATTGTGGTTATCAAGTTACCGTTTTCCACTTGAGTCCATGTAGTCTTGTTCCAGACACAGACACAGACTGTTGATCACAGTGTCCTTGTCTTGCTCTCACAGATGGATTTAAAGAGGTGTTATTCTCTTCAAAAAGGAATTGTCTCAGACACTTCACAGTGGATGCTACTTGACTGCAAGATATAGATTTTCATGTTCTGTCATGGAGATGGATGAAGCCGCCAAAAGTTCAGTGCTGTAAACCTGAGCCGGCGAATGAAGGCGCTGCAGTTTTGTTGGCAGAAAAGTTGTCTGTCCTGCTTTCTCCCCTTTCTGTGTCTCCGCAAAGCAAAGAGACGCCGGTTAGTAGATTATTCAAATGGTCTTGTCTTTCACCTGCGTGGAGATCACAATGGAAATCTTTCAGAGGTCTGAGGGCGGGGGACTTGGGGTAGTGGCTAATTAAAGCATAAAAGCAGGTGTGTGTGTGTGTGTGTATGCCATGGCTGTAGCTTTTTGTTAGAAGGAGAGGACTGAATGGACATCCCCACCCTCCCCCTTCTTCCTAATAATCCTCATAGATATTAATAAGAGTTTCAGCCATTCTCCAGCGCCTTTACCAGATGGCTAGTAGCACTCGCGTGTGTGTTTGTGAAGTGAATGTGTGTTCAGTGTCCAGGTTTATTTCAACACCCAAACGGTATGTTTAAATACTATAGCCAGCCTCCCCACTCACATCCATTGCTTGACTTTCAGTGACGTAGCCAAAACCTGGAGACGGATGTGTGGATTCTTGTTTTTTATTGCATCAGAAAGGTGTGCTTTTGTGTAGAAATGATAGGAAAACAGACACTACTGTTTTTTCATATTAATAGCCAGATGTGATCCTCTTCATAATTATTCCCACCCCTCTGCGGGTCATTTGGGCCGTGTCAGTGTGCAGGGGACTGTGAAGCAGATCCAGGCTGACAGGTATGGGAACGATAGCAGAAGAGTGGTGTTTGGAAGAGGTGGGGGGGCTGTGAAGTCTCTAAAAAGAGTGGCGAGGGGGGGGGGGGGGGTCAGTGTCGTCCAAACCACCAGAAACAAGGGAACATTGCAGCACTGCAGGAACAAAGGAGCTGGCAGGAGTTTGTCTTTTTTTGTCCTTTTTCTCCTCATCTCCACCCACCCACACTCACTTTATCCCCTACGCACACAAATACACCCCCCCCCTCTTCTTTTAGTCTTCTGCCCCCTGCTCGTACATTTGTCTCCATTCGCACCTTTCTTTTTTTAATTTCCAACCTCTTCCTTTCAGTTTTTTTTGTCAGTTCTTGATCATCTTGTTAGGAAAAAGATAACAAGATTGTTTAAAAAAGAAGTTATCATCAAAGAAGGCGCTCCAAGCTCAAATATGATCTCTTGAGACATGTTGTCTTCACTTTTTGTCCATTGATTTGATCAGAGGTACTTCACATAGATCACATGGCAGAAAGATCAGACACATTTTTTTTGTCTAAGTTCATTACATTTTTTTAGCACTCTCGAATGAGAGTGTTTTCATCATATTTTTGTGGCATTTTTCTCATAATGGAGACATATTTAAAAAATTCAGCTTAAAATAGCATTTCTGGATGTTTCTTTATTCAAATTGTTGTAAATCAAGAGCAGGTTTAAAAATGCAGTTCTGAAAAAAGCTTGTTGGTGTGATGTAGAAGCTACTACGGCAAGCCAGAAGCTCCCTGCTCCGCTTTATTCTGATGCATCCACTTGGAGAGCACTAGATTGATGTACGTCTTTGTTTTCCTTGTCCAAGTTGGCACAAAACTGCACGGCTGGATAGCTCCTATATTGTTGGCCATTTTTGTTGCACCAGTAATGTTAGGCTGGGGTTGTGAGGGCCTGTTAGCTATTGGAAGAGTGTAAACAGATGGATGTTGATGTGAGGGTTGGCTCAACCCATCGCAACAGTCCCACCCACAACCCAGAGGCAAATTTCGAATGAACTACTGCCGCTCTGCAGAAACTATGTCCTAGAAAACAGCACAGACTTAATGCCTAAAAACAGCATAACCATAATTAAAAGACCACTGAGAATGATTTTACGGTAGATCAAAAGATGATCAGAGTGGGACCTTACACCACATGAAATTAAAATGTGAGTAAATTCTACAAATCTTGCCTCAAATTTTTCCGTTCAGCAGTTTGAAAAGTTACATCAGACTCTGAATTGTATTTAGATAGTGCTTCCATGCTTGCTCCCGCCTCATGAAGCTATCAGGATATTGATATGGACAAAGTTGAACTGAAATACTCCTCAACGGCCCTCCAAATCAATAATCAATCGATTAGAGGTAATTGTGCTACTCCCTTGGAACGGTCCCAAGTCACTCTCTTTCTGGCTTTCTCCTTTCATCTCACACTCTCTGTCATTATCAGCATGTAGACCAGTATACAGCATTTCAGCATTCCAGCTGTAATTGATTTTAACCATTAGTTGCTCAGTGAATAGATAAGTAGTGGGAGATATTCGATTATATGGTAAAAAAAAAAAAAAAAAGAGAGAGAAAGAGGGAGGATAAAGAGAGTGAGAAAAAGAGGGTGGAAGCAGGATTTGGGGATGCTGCCAGAGAGCTTCAGAAAAGGGAACTGACCTGTCCTGCTGTCTGTCCGTCTACCACTGGCCTCCCATCTTTGCAGTGGTACAATGCTGCTGACCTCCTGTGAGTTCAAGCAGCTTAGTTTCTAAGAGGTAATCCCTAATGCTTTGAAATAGACCTGATAGAAAGCCTACTTACTTGTTTAGGATTAATGTGGTTTGTGTGGGGTTGAGCAGGACTGGACTTTTTGGCACATTTAGTTAAATGAACCCATCGGAGTTACCATATTCAGTCCTAATTATGGAGTCAAACTACATTACATCCATGTGTCAGGAGGCAAATGCAACATTTTAATTAGTATCTATGTATACACTGGCATAAAGAATTGTTCGGTTTGTTATGATTTTTTTCATGATTTATGGCTGGTGACTTAAACATTTTTGGATCCATGGACTAAAGTTCCATCTTTTCTAAAAATATTAATAAGCTTTATACTTTTGTTATTGTTGTTATTTTTTTCATTCTTTTGTTTTTTCTTTTTCACTTTAGTCTGGCATGACTGTAGGTTACGACTAGGGATAGGGGTAGATGAGGGAGGAGGGGGACAAAGGCAAACATTTGAGTAATCTTCAAAGAGCCCATTGGTATGTTGAGTGGACGCTGGTATGTGGACTGTGGCTAAGGCTTTTTCAAGAGAAAACAATATCCTCCCTTTAGACGGCTGTAGCCTGGACAAACACATCCAGCAAGGCAAGTTTTCCTACGGCTGCCGCCACTTATGTATCACCTCCTCACATGCATGTGCGGAAAATGTTCCGGTCTTTTGCGTTGTCAGTACATCTACAGATCATTGCTTAGAATGTACACACCAAGTTGAAGGTATAGTAGTCGATGTCAGTCAATGTTTGGACGAAAAAGACTTAAATGAGGGCCTTCTGTAAACAAAGAGATCATAAGTGTGCCGTCTTGCAGGTCAACTGCAAGGCATTTGATTTACTGAGGCAATATGCAAAACAGCTCTCCTTGAATAGGTGTCTTTGTTGTGTTCACTATGGCAGAAACCCTTCCAGTATGTGCTCTTATGAACACCATTTACTGATAGCATATCAATGCATCAACCCCCACTGTGTTAGTTTTCCATAACGGGTGAAACAGGTGTTTTATTTGATTTACTTTGTGAAAGTTCCACATACCCCAATCCTCTTTTGATCTATTGTAAAAGAGTTCCCAGATTATGCTGTTTTATATAAAATAAAAAACTTTTGTCGTTTTCTAGTACTTTTTCTGCAGAACAGCAGTAATTCATTAGAATTTACCTTTGAGTTGTTGCCGGGAGTGTTGGTGCAGAGTAAGCCCTCCCTCATTTCCCATCATCCCTTTGTTTACAGTCTCTCCCACTAGCTTAGAGCCCCTCACAACTCCAAGATAACACTGGCAGAGCAACAAAAATGATGAGCAAAATTTGAGCCATCCAGCGAACAATTTTGAACCAGATGCCAGCTGGGACGAGGAAAACGAAGACGGAGTGGAGAGCTTATGGCCTACCGAGTGTAGTTTGCACTTAAGCTTTTCAAACGGCATGTTTTGTCTGCTCCTGTTTCACCACAATTTGAATAAAAGAAATACTCAGGCACACAGTTTTAATCTGAATGTTATTCGTATACATGTCCTTCATGGGACAATATTAAAACGTGATTTTCATTGGAGTGATTCTTCAAAGTTTTTGTTCGGCATTTTATGTGAATTTATCTCTATTTTGTGTCACAAAGTTATCACAAATGTCAACCTATCTATAAGGTTGTTATCTGAGAGTTACTCTCAAGAAGAAAGAAGCAGTCTGCCATTTTGTGACAGTTTTAATATGAGCTCCCCTTGTCCGGCTATCACCAGCCATTTTCTCACGCGGATCCACCCCAGGGATCATTTCTCCCATTTCTGTCATTAGCAGGGCCTGGTTTTAGGCTTGTGTTTTGTTCCCTGCACCTTTTGTTTCGTGCTAAGTAAAACCATGCGATGGGGTAGGGGCTAACTTGAAAACAATACTCCCCTTCACAGGCTCAGGAATGTGTAACTAGTGATTTGAACCCTACTACACTCATTTAAATTCTTCCCCATCATTTGCTGTCTCTTTCCATCTTTTGTTCTTTTAGTCTTTCACAGTTGTTTCTCGCGTCTCATTTTTCGCATCTTTTTTTTCTGTGGTTGTACTGAGGCCAACTCTAGCTCTTTGAAAAATGCATGTTTTGCAAATCTTTACTATATACAGTAAAGAAAATTTGAATAATTGAACAAACCAAGACAAAAAATGTTCTATTTAAAAAAAAAGATTTGTTTTCTTTTAGTTTCAGTTGAATATAATTTTATCAGAGAGGCTCCTTTGATCCTGCCTGTCAATAATTCGAATCTCTTTCAACTTCTTCACTTTTGCTTGCCTCACTGTTTTTAAGAACTTCATCAGTTAGGCCTTTGCATTGATTTCTCCAAGTACTGACGTACATTGGACATGGTGGAAGGAAAAAATAACCCAAATATACCAATTATGTCTAATTTAAGAGTTTGATTGAAATCCATCCTCTCACCAAATTTGGGGCAAAACAAATACACCAACAGGTTTCAACAATTTGTATCTCACTAATTTATTGTATCTGTGAAGATAAAAAGCTGTAGATTGTGAAGGGAAATTGGGAGGTCTGGTCAGCCTCACCTGGCGGCTATAGAGACAAGCCGGGCCTTTTAGACCCTAATGGCCTATGGTCAGGCTGGCTAATAGGGAGTAAGTGGCTGAACCGTGCTGTCTAAATCTAATGCCAATGTAAATAGTGATCCATTTTAATGGCGGGGATGGAGGTGAGGTAGCTTTTGAGACTTTTAACAAACATGTACAGATCTGCTCTGGTGTTTTATCTCCTAGAATCTGTTGTTCCTCACTGCTTGGTTCCAGAAGCAAAAGTTATGCGCTGGATTAGTGTTTTCTTCTATTCAATATTATATCGGTCTTTTGCTTGTTTTCTTAGGGAAATTGACTTTTCGTGATAGAAAGACACATTCAGTTGTTTTTTCACCAAACTGACAATTCTTTACAATAAATGCAACAATTCACGAAAACCACAGATTTGTTCTCTAACTTCTAGCTAAACTCCGAAAAAGTTGTTGTCCTGTGGGAGTTTATGTGTGCTGTGGTAAAAAATCTCATTAGTTGAAAACCCTACAGGACTTGACCTTCATATTGACCAGAGGACAACTCTGCACTGCACATTCCCTCTGTAAAGTCCTTTTGAACGATGCTTGGGCACAAAAAAAAAAGATAGGTCAACCTAAAAAAGTAAAAATAAAAATCAGTCATTATGCTGCAGTTGTGCTGCAGTTCAGACTTGTGTCATACTGAATATGTGATATTGTTACTGGATCTTACCTAGTCAAATTGTCATTGCAAACTGTAATGGAAAAGCACCCGGGGTCTTGCTTGCACACAACACTAATAATAGGAAGCAACGCAAGTTTGGAATAGAGCTAAAAGAAACACAGAAAAAAACAACTAACTAACTAACTAATTGAATTTTAGAAAACTGGATTTCAGATTGGCCTTTTCATTTTTAGGCCTTGCGTCACTGTTGCAAAAGTGTGAGGAATTAACTGCATCTTTATCCATGTGTGGGACTCAGGGACATTAAAGTTTGGGCTTCTAGCTGGTTTTTATTATTTTCTCTATGAAAAAAATGCCAACTTTGCCTTTTATCTTTCTTTGCTTTCTGGCAATTATCAAAGAGAAATAAAGAAAAAGAGAACAACCTAAGAGGGAAAGACAAATAGATGACACGGCAGCAAGAAGGAGCAGTATTACTTAGCGTGACAGATTGGAATCCTCAATTTATTTGGCCTGGCAAAAGTTATCTGGTGTTTATTATTGTTGGGTGACCCAAACTAAAGCCCACCTACAAACTTTGCACCTAATGGAGCTTTGATCACAAAAAGGAGGCAAAGCTAGGAGGAGCAGATGGCTCGGGAACCCATATGAAAACGATAAGAAAATAAGAGAATGCTTTGGTTTCTCCTCGGTCTTTGCATCAATCAGTATGGTTTGCAGATGAGTAAGAATTTGGTTTGTGTATCTATGCATGTGCACTCCACAGGTTTTGTTTGTGGCTCCTTCTTGCCTATTTGTTTTTGAATCCACGCAGAACAGAATTTGTCCTTTTGCACAGCCAGGTGTGGAATACCTGTTCTATTAGGCGTGCCTTTTCGGCGCTGCAGTATGCTGGCACTTCCACTGCTAGTGATCTTGCGTTACATTTATGTCTCGGGGGCTGAGTGGCGGTTAGCAGTAACATGTGTTCGGAAGGTGGTAGCTCTGATGGAATTCTACTCTTGGCAGCCTTCCAGGCAGCGCTGGTATGTGTTTAAAATACTTTCAAGGAACAATACATGCTTTTGTGGTTTGCTGGGCCAAGTGGGGCTGTTTTTGTCTCTGATGGCCCCCGGGGGCCCAGGGGATATCACCGGAAGCTGGTGGCGTTCTTAAAAGAAGGAATACTCAACAACAACCTTCCTGCTTCTCCTAAAAACACAGATGAAAGGAGATGAGGAGGTTTTTGTTTTCATTTCGTGCGTGCACATTTGCATGCTCTCAGCAGCCTTTTCTGACAGCGCAACTGAATGTATGCAGGATGTATTCTATACATATACACACACTTTGACACACACACACACACACACTGGTTATTAAGCTGGTGCTGCAGAGGGGTTTTTGCGTTCAGTATGTATTCATTAGCTGCCTGGTTCTACACTTAATAACAGGAAAGAGTCATGGTTCTACTGAATACTCTAATTTGTCATTTGGTTCTGCGGAAGAAAATCCCACCCCCTTGCTCTTTCCCGCTTTCAAAATATTTTTATGCAACTGAATAAATGACAAGCACAAAAAGAAAAAAAAAATATGCACAGACACAAAAATATACTTATGAGGTAAAATAGAGATAAAATTACAAATGCATAAAAACCCAAATACACACATCTATTTAGAAGAAAGAAAATCCATCTTTTTAGAAGATAGATGGATTGAAATCATCACCGCACACTCCCGTTCATGTACATGCTCAGGGAGATAAAAGAAGTTGTGAAAAGATATATTTTGGCTCGGCTTATTAAGAATTCAGTTAATGAGGCAGCTTTGTCACCCCAGATAGAACAAATGTGTGTGAAACAGCAGTGTGGCAATCCTCTCCACCAACCCGGGGAGCGAGTGAAGAGGAGGTGAACACGCTCCTCTGCTCATGTGTGTGTGAGAAAGGTGTTTTGTAAACATCTCATTCTGCATAATGAATGCAGTCCTCTGTCATCGACACACACAGACGCTGCAAAAAACTACACAAGGGAGCTCCCTTTACCTGTCACATCCAATCCCCTCCCAGGTCCTCAAAACAAGTCCCATTGAGTGTGCACATGTGTGTGCGCGTCATTGACAGGGGTGACAATGTTCTGCTTCTGACAGGTAAACTGGAAGGTTTGAGCTGTAATTTGCATTCCATGTATATTTGATTGTTTATCCGCCTCCTTGAGTGTCTAGTACCATCTTGTGCCATGTTTAGGTCCACCCAGGGAGCGCTGTTTAGCTGATTTTCATTGGCCCTCAGGGAGTGTTAGCTTATTTGGTTGTTTGCCAAACACTAATCCTCAACAATTAACCACCAGGCACTCTGGAGGGGTGCCATATTGACAGGGATGGCCCTTTTGCCAATCTGCCACACACAAAATCCAAGTGTTCGTGCAGCGCACATTCACTGCGGCATAAATTACATACACATTGCAAGCAGACCCTCATAGACGTAAACCCAGGAGCAGGAACAGTGTGTTTGTGTGTTTGAATATGCATTACCCAGCCCACGCCTGGCAGGAGTCAAAGTGCTTCTTTAAAAGTTCATAAATCATGGATGTTCTGGCCTGTGATCACCAAACCGCCTGCATTTTAGGCCTGTTGAGTGCCAGAGAGCGACAGACAGCCTCTAGTTTTGGTTTCAAACAAACCCTCTGGAATGTGCTGATGAGAAAAGAATTAATATTAGGCCTGAACTTTTGTGGCAGCCTGGTTTAGCCCCAAATATATCAGTCAACTCCTCCCAGCTCATATCCGAAAAGCATTACAACACATCATGTAACGGAGCAAAGTACATTTATATTTTTAAACTGAAAAACTCTTCATATTGATGATTTAAGTTTGTATAAAATTATCTGTTTATGTCGCACAATGTTTAGTAAAACCTATGACATTCAATTGGCATACCATTGGACTTTATAAAACTCACTTTGAGGACATAAATGAATGACAGAACAGGAAATAAGTCTTTTTCATGTGTTTTTTGTTCAAATCTCAATAAAGCAACACAATGAAACCCTTTTTGTTTACACCAGTAATAAATATGTTTGCTTCTGTTGCACATGTGTGTGGTATGAACAGAAAGGCGCAGCGGTCCGTTCCTCCCGGGAGGGAGGGGGCCAACGAATGAAAAGAGGCAAATAAAGGGAGAAAGAGTAAGGGAGGCCTCCTTTCACAGTGAAACAAAGATAGCTGTAATTAATGGTCCTGAGCTCTGGACTAGGGGAGCTTTCTTCTGACAACTCCAACTTAATTAAAACTTAAGACTTCTGAAAGGGCCTCTGACTGCGCGGGGACGTCCCACCGTCTCATGAGAAAAACTTTGCTAGATTTCCTACAAAAGAAAGAAAAAAGGAGAGACTGAGAGAAAAGATCTGTTAGCTGCTGTAGCTATGTTGCTAATCCCTGTTTGTCAAAGGAGGAAGACGGAGTTGGGGGGGTGGGGGTGGAAGGTGGGGGGGTTAGAACCCCCACACCTGCGCCCCACTCCTCACACACACACACACACACACACATCTTTTCAACCGTTCTTGTTCGGTGTAACATGATGCAAGCATGAGAAAAATATTACCTGTCTGACTTTTAATTGCTCAGTGAAAGAACATCTTCCTTATTGGAGGGTGTGAGAGACAGCAGTTACCACACAAACACACACACACACACACACACACACACACACACACACACACACACAGAGCATTGTCTGAATTAATTAATGCATGGACCCCTTCACCTGTTTCTCAAACAAAAAACCTTAACAAAGTAAAGCTAACCTTTGTGAGCTTCCTGTGTGGATCTGTCCCTTTGCCTCGCTCCCTTCTCCTCTGTCAGCCCTCTCACCACAGAGGATCAGATAATAAAAGCTTGGCCTGCTCTTTTGTTTTTGTGCATTGTTCATTAGCCCGGCAGCAACAACAGAAGCACACTTGATATGCTTGGCTTGACTGGGTGTATGGGAGCAGGGAAAGGTGGGATGGGGGCTGTGCGTGCATGTGGGTTTGTTCACCTACACACACCGGGGGCAGAACAAGAAGGTAGGGGGTAGTTTTGCATGGCTGCTATGCCATTAAAAAGCAACTGGAAATTGAGGGCTTGCGACAGACAGCACACGTAGAATGAGAACCCCCCCCTGCAGCTGCCAACAATAAGGAAAGTTGGACAATGTGTGTATGAAAGACAAAACAAGCTTTCTGCTTTTAACACCCATGTCTGACCTCGTTGCAGAAGTTAAACGTCCATTCCAGTTGGGTTTTTAAGAAACAAAAACCAAGAAAAAGTCTAAGTAAACCACTGAAGCAAGAATAGAATTAAATCTAAAAAGTGGTTTATTGAAGTATCTTTGTGTTCCACAGCACTTGCAGAAGCTGGACAGCGCGTACAGTCTGGAGTCATGCGTCTACTACTGCAATCTGTGCGACTACTCCACCAAAGCCCGCCTCAACCTGGTCCAACATGCCCGCTCAGCTCGCCACCAGCAGAATGAAGGACTGAGGAAACTGCAGCTGCACCAGCAAGGCCTGGGAGGAGAGGAGGATGGACTGAGTCTCCACGAGCTTTTCCACGTCAAAGAGTGTCCCAACATCCAAGGTATAAACCTATTTGATTTTTTTTTTTGCCAAAGTCACCTGTGGTGCTTTTTTTTAAAACACTCACTAAAAGCAAGTCTTGCATTGCTTAGATTTTGTGTGTGTTTGTAACTTTAGATTTTATGGGGGGGTGGGGGGGGTCACTTTTTTTGTTCAAAACCCTATCTACCCTATTTTTTAAATCCATTTAGCTTCTCCCACCCCCTTGTCTCGCTTCACTCCCCCTTCCTTTCTGTCACTTTCTACCACTTTACCCCTTTCCTTTGGCCTTCACATCCAGATCACGTCTCCTGATACAGACCCGTCCATTCTTCCTAATCTCCCCAAAATGAGCATACTGTTCCTATTAGGCTGCCGCACTCATATCTGAAACGCCGGCACACACTCACACACCGTCCCGTGCGCAGGGACATCCCAGGCAGGCAAGCAGTCGGCTTATGAAATTTCACCTTGGGAGGATCTCATAGTGAAAGGCTCGTACGCACACATGCTACAAACAGACGCACACACTGGTGTATGCTATGGCTACACAGCCTCTCCCTGGAGTGAGCTTTCATTTCCTTTCTCATGACCAAAGCAATTTGGCTTTCATTTAAGAGTCTCCGTCTTGCCAGCAGCTAATAAGTGTAACAGAACTGTAAAACATTCAGAGAGACAAAAAAAAGGAAAAAAGATTAATCGTTTTTTCTTTGAGTGGGGGTTGCACGGTTGGTGAGGGGTTGCAGGGTGTAAAGGGAGGGGTCTGTGCTGTAATTTAAACCAGAAGATGGAGAGTCAGGGTCCATTATTTAGTCATCCCTATGTTAATGCTGCTGGAAGAAAATGAGCGCTTAACTTGTTTTTGCTTTGCTTGACCTAAGCTGGCAGAGAGGCGTGTGTTAGCGACGAAGGGGGCAACATGGTTTGGATAGGACTTTAGCACAACATTACTCCATACATCCACTTGTAGGTCAGTGAGTGTGTGTTAACTTGTGTGTGTGTGTGTCTCACCATGAATCTGTGGTCCCTAAAGTGGCCTGTTTACACTGTGCATGTACTCCCAAAACAGATGGAAGCTCACAGCCTTGGAACATATGTGGATTTCAGCACACACACACACACAGACACACACACAAAGAGGAGACAATCTTGCAGTGTCTTAATAAAAAAAAAAACTTCTGCTCTTAAAGGCCCACTCTGAGGAAAATTGTGTTTTTGGTGTTTTTAACAAGTTAAACAACAGGGATGATGGGAAGTGGGGGCGGGCTTACTTTGTTCCAACATTCCTACCCACAACACAGAAAAGAATTTCTGAGGAACTACTGCTGCTCTGCATCAACTACGTCTTAGAAATCGACACAAGTTTTTTTTTATTTGAACAGCAAAATCATAATGAAAAGACCACACTTTTATTGTCCACAAATGTAGGATTCATGATTCCCCTTTTGTAAAAACGGGCTTAAAACCTGTCAAAAGCTATTTTTGCTACACTTATTCTGCAGGTACTGCTCCTAAAGCACAGTTTTCATTTTGTGCTCCTATACCACCTACTCAGTTTCCGTGAAGAAGTTGCCACTTGTTTTGGACTCTCTCATGTTCAAGAAATATTTTTCAAAGAGAAGTTCTTGTGATCCACAGATGATTAAAAGGGAATTACAAAATGCTTATGGCCTAATGCTGTATTTTAGGATTTTTGTTCTAAAAGAAAGGAGAGCGTACACATTTTCACATGCAAACATAAGCAAAAAAAGAAAATTTGGTGAAATGTGAGTGCCTGTAGTGATTGATTATGTGAATGTTTTAACAGTTGGCAAAGGCTGTGTAGAAGGCAGCTTTTTCAGCTAATCTTGATTTAAAAAGACCCTATGTTTATGTTTATGTGCATGTGTATGTAGGCCGTTAGTTTTCTGGGGCTACAACTCCTGACTCGAGCACTTTCTGTTCATTAGAGACTGGTATGAAAAAGATTAATTTAAGTGCTGACCGGTATCTTTGCCTTAAAGCCTGGGACTTGGAACCAAGCCAGATAATTATAGGCTCATTTGGGAATAAGAGTTCTAATGCTCTGGACTTTATGTACATGTGAATGGCTTTCATTAAACAATTTTGATGCTGATTTTATGGCCCAATTAAGGATACAGTATGGCACAGAGAGACACGGCAAGGGTATAGGTGTTTTTGAACAAAGCAACACTTGCACTTGCATTTGATTTCAGCATATTTATACTTTCCAGTCTCAGTCTGAGAAGCCTTTTTGTGTGCTTGCTTTGCACGCATATTTGCTTATGTCTTTGCACACTCCAAACAGTCGCTGTCTTTACAGCTCTTTTCAGCATAGTCGCTCATTTGTGTCCCGTAGAAACAAGCGACCCTCTTTGTTCACGTTCCTGAAGTAAACTGTCCCTCTCTGTGTACAATTATAAGTGATAAAGGAAATTAAGTTTATTAAAAATGCCAGTTTGCATCAGAGAAGCGAGCGTCAATGAATTGCCTCTCAACATGGAGGACGCAGAAGCCATTTTCCTCTGATGTCCGTCCAAAAGTTGTTAGGAAAAATTAGATTTTTTTTTTTTTCGTTATTTGTACCCTTCCTTGCCGCCGTAATGAAGTTACACCCTAAATGGAGCTGTGTGGTAAAGCTGGAGAAACTATGACAGATTGCAAGTCATGGGTATTCCATCATCAGTTTCATAATTTGAACAATTTGTTTAGCTGGATTTTTGGAGACATTAAGAGTCTCTGAAGTCTGGTTTTTACAGCGATTTTTCTCTTGTCGACTCTGCCTCAACACTATTTGACCATTTGTTTAGCCACAAAGCACATTGTGATGAGGTGTGCGTGTGTGCACAAGTGCGTTTTTCTTTGTGTACCCTTGCCCATTAGCCCTGTGCTCCATCATGTAGAAACATGGGGCCTTTTCTGCATACTTTACTTTCTGTCATTTTTTTTTCCCCCCTTCCCTGTTCCCTCTGTCCCTCACAAAAAGCAAAGCGAGATGGAATCTTATGGAGGTAATTATTTCCGAGAGCCCTGCCTGTCATCCATCCCTCCAGCACCCCTCCACCCACACATCTCCATCTCTCTATACCCCACCCCAACCACCACCCTACATGCATTAAAGAGGGAGGGAGAGGACCCTCTTTGTCTGAATTCCCCTTTTAAACAAAAGACCTCTTCTGACTTGGAGAGACCAACAACACTTTTATCATGTGCACTGGTGTGTGTGTATGCGAGTGCGTGCATGTGTAAGTGTGTCCAGAGCCTTTTGTTTTCTCTGAGTGATAAGGCTCTGGGACATTTTGGTCCTTGTCAAATTAGTGTAGCCGTGCTAACCATTTACGCAGCAGCTGTAGGCTAAAAACTGAGCCTGATGCACTCCTGTTCTCCTGATGCTTTATGAGGATATATATGTGTCTGTGTGCATCCAGCAGGAAGTGATGGAACACGGCACAAAGAAGACACGCCATCTTGTTAGCCTCCAAGTGCCCGGACAAGCCTTGGTACCAAGTGTAAACTCAAAACGGCGCTCAAATGAAGTCCAAACACAGAGATAGCATTGAATTGTAGATAGAAATAGCTTTCAGTGATGATTTAAAATCAGCCTTTTAGGTGTTGGCAATAGGTCTTCACTCCGCCCTCACTTTCTTGCTCATCTTATCGTTTGGATTTTTTTTTTTCTCCTTCGGATAATGGAGGCGGTTTCGCCATTCCATGGTCTCTCTTCTCTGTTCTTTTTTTGGGGAGGTAAAGTCTTTCCTTACACAGACGTCTATTTCCAGGGTTTGTCTCAGTAATTTGTGGCCATTATATAAACATTCACGGAAGCCCAGAGCAGTGAGAAAAAGAATACGACACACACCCAGAAGAAGCAAAACCGCCTGGGTAAGCACAGAGGTGGCCATTTTGTCATTTAAGACAGCGTGGTGAGGATGAGTCCAGCTGACTAGCAGCAATTCTTACGCTCTGGATATCTGTGTTTAGAACTAGCTTTAATAGACTAATGCAGGCAAATACAATGCATATTGATCTGCTTCCACACAGACGATTACAGGTATTTATTTGTGACCTTTCTTTTTCATTCACTGTGCATCAGGAAGGTATTTACATACTGTAGGAATCCCACGACTTGAGTCAGATGGGATTCATTCCTCGCATAATAAAAAAAGTGGAATGTTATTTTATGTGCCCTACGTGAGTAAAAATCCAGTTCCTGCTTAAAACTATTTTGATGAGAGGGGATAGGATTTTACCCATGAGCATATTTGTAAAATATGTTCTGTTTTTTACTGTGCAGTTTGTTGGAGACAATACAGTGCATTTTAAATCATTTGTCAAATGGAAATAAGACACATTCATATGTGTGTATTATTATATTTTCAGTAAGTAGCAATTTAGCCCAAATTTCCCCAAACCATGTTCTCTATGGCCGAGGGAGTAAAAGATGTGGTCATTTTTTGAATAATTCCATCCAAGCAAATTATAATTACTTTGTGGTCTGTGTGTGGACAGAAAAAAGGGAGCTTGACTTGTGCCTCACAAAAAAAAAAAAAAAAAAAAAAAGAATGAAAAGAGCTTCGTTCACCATAAACTATTTTTGAAATGGTGTGTCGGGGCGGTATGGGTTCAGGCTGATTGTTTTTCTTTTGGAGTTGAGCAGCTCTTTGGTGTAGAGGTATTACTCGGGCTAAATTGTTCCCTCATGTTTTCCGCCAAGGTTCTGTGCCCACTACACTGACAGTTATAATTTGCAGAAATTGCGCTGATTATCTGAATTAGCATACCACACCAATGCCACATTAGTCTTATTTACAATACAAAGCTGTGGAGCGCTGAGGAGGCATACTGAGCATGACTTAACCCTTTGAAGAAGGCTCCGAGAATGTCTCTCAAACTCAAACGATGTCCCGGAGAACTTAATATGACACTTAAACTCTACAGGAAAAGGAAGTGAAGGAAGGTCGAAGAACTGTAGCTATCCAAACTAATGTTTTTCCTCCTTCCAGATTTTTCACCTCTTAGCTCTTGTCCCAATCTTGTTTTTTATTACTTTTTCCTCCCCCCCAATCCGTCCCTAGTCACCATCCTTTCACCCTTCTTCTTTATTTTTTTCTCCCCTCACCGCCATTCTTCTCTCTCCTCAATCCCTTCATACATCCCCTGTTCATTGACTCTTAACCACAGATGGACAAAACAATGGGCCGTGTCACACAGCATTAAGACAAACAATCCAATGATGGGAGGAGGGTGGTGTGGAGCTGGAGTCACGGTAACTAGGCAATACGCTTGCTGGGTCCAAGCAGCCGCTAATCTCAGACAGCAATGATACAATTCACAGATGGACATTGAAAGCAGCCAATATGCATGCAGGGGGAAAAAAAACCAGAAGAATTATGAAGTGCTGTTACCAGGCGAGCCTTTGGAAGAGTTTAAAATCCTCTCCCTCAGCTGCTCCCTTTTTTCCTCCAATTCCTTGACCTCATCCATCAATAGGAGCTATGGAATTGATAGGAGCTATTGATTACCTATAGGCTAAGGCTAATCGTCGCTAACCAAAGGAAGTGTTGCAGTAACAGCAGCTGTCAGAGGCTTGTCGTGTGTGTTAGTGTGTGTGTGAGACCCTCAGGGGTTTCAGTAGCAGTAGCTGCTCCTCTCTTTTTTTTTTACTAACAGCGGACTAATGGTCTGAGAGCAAGGCAGCACATGTTAAAAAAAGCAACACTCTGGACACTGCTTCTCTCTTTTGAGTGAGAGAAATGCATGTTTTGTCTGCCCACAGAAACCCTGCGAGACATGCCAAGTTTTGCCTCCCCACCTAAGTAAGTCCCCTCACCCTCTCACCGCTTTTCTTCATCTCCCTAATAGGAAATCTGAGCACCCCGTGTGAGATTAAAGCAGAGAATCAATGCCTTCTGAGCAATCATTTCCAGACAAATCTCTTTCATCTTATTTCACCCCCCCTTCCACGTTCCCTCGTTCTCCCACCTCCTAATGCTAACAGGGGGTCCTGTGTCATGACATCCCTTTTACTTTTATCATGTTCTAATAACGCTCGGAAAATAGAGAGAAAGAGGAATGTGATGGAGAGGGAAAAAAGATGCAGGAAAAAAATGGATAGACTGATAAAAATCCATTGAATGCGCATGGATCTTGATTTACGCTTTGATGTGGACGTCTTTGTGCATATTAGACAAAACTGTCTGCAGCTTCAGTCATCTCCAAGCTCTTCCTAAGGTGCTGTCTCCCTTTGCTTGTTCCTTTAAAGGCCAACTCCAATGAAAACTGGGGTTTTTAAGATGTTCTTGTTGCATTTTTCTCATAATGGAGGACAAAGATAAAGTAAATTTGGATTAAAACTGCATTTCTGAGTATTTCTTGATTATAATCATTGTTTATCAAGATGCTTGCGGCTGTGACGTAGGTGCTACAGTTGGCAGGCTACAAGCTCTTTGCTCCACCCCATTCTGATGCATCCATTTCCAGACAAATAGATTCATGTGCGTCTTCATTTTCCTTCCCCGAGTTGGCATCTGGCTCAAAACTGTACGGCTGGGTAGCTTTGATATTGGACGCCATTTTTGTTACAGCGCTAATGTTATGTTTGGGTTGTGAGGGGCTGTAAGCTAGTAGGAGAGAGTGTAAACAAAGGGATGATGGGAAATGAGGGTAGAGTTACTCTGTGCCACAGCCCAGGCGAATTTCTGATGAACCACTGCCACTCTGCAGAAACTGTGTCCTGGAAAACGACATAACCATCATTAAAAGATCAAAAGATGAATGGAGTGGGACTTTAAGAATAGAAAGCATGGAGAAAGGAATTGAGTGAGTTTGTTGGAGGAAATTGAATTACAGATTATAGATGAAGAACATTTTTGGGGGGAGAACTGGTCTGTTTGTGGAAGAACAAAAATGAAAAAAAAAAACATGGGAATGAAACAAAAAAATAAGGTGAGGTAAACAGAGAAAATATGATGATGCATCTGCTTTGTTAGGATTGGATGGCGCCTTACCTCAGAGTACGTGAAGCTAATGGTTGGCTGGGATGCACGCACAAACGCACACATCTTATTCGGGCCTTTTGTTTCAAGAGCAGGTTAATGGGAAGTGAGGAAGAGGAGCATTGCAATTTTCTGCTCTTTAGACACCAGAGAATTCTCTTCAGTGTAAGAGAGTCCAGACCCTCGGCGTAATAGGCATTTTACACCCTCATCACCCCTTGCACAGTAACACAAACATGCACCCACACTCACCAGGAACGTAGGGGAGCAAAATAGGCATTCTATGGTGTGTATTGCCAGTCCCCAGAGTGCCAGTAAGTGTTAGACATGCATGGAGTCGGCAATGAGACAATCAGCATGCTGAAATTGAAACCTTGTCTGGAGCTACACAAGAGAGGAGGAAGAAGAGCGAAGAGGAGAAGATTAAACGTGGAGGAGCAGAGATCGGAACAGATGGCACACAAAAAAAAAGAGAAAGAGGAGATGCAAAATAAGAGGAAAGATGCAGGAGAAGGGAGGGGGAGAAAGAAGAACTGATGTTTGTTTAATTGCCTCGTAAATGATGACACAGATAATTATGTCGAAAAAAGAAATGCTCCTCTTAGGCAGAGCCAGTGAACAGCTGTATCTGATTTGTTTGTGTGTCTCGTGCTGTCTCTCCCTATAGCCCCATCAACTGTTGTACCCCCCAGCCACATCAAGTATAGGACACCATTAAAGCTTACGTACGGTTAGTGTCACATCAAATCATTCATCTTAATTAACAGAAAAGTACACTCTTAAAGCACACACACGCTCATCATGTGGAATCATTTTAATTACTGTGTAACATCCTGATTATTAATATCTCTGCTTCGTGTACCCGGGGACATGAAGATGAGTACGCTCACCTAGATTTCCCGTGCTGTGTGTGTGCAGGCGTGTGTGCCCGTGCGCCCAAGTGATGCTCCTTTGACTTCATATTTAATTGTCTTTTTTAATGACAATATTCTGCTGTACGTAATGAGTCAGGGTGTGTCAAAGTGCAGGCCGGAGCTGTCCGCTTGCGTTAAGATCTCCCTGTCTGCTGAAGAAGCCTCCAGCGCACACACTCATGCACTAACTCAGAGACACCGTATCAATGTGAGAGTTCCTGCATCTGACACGAGATTAAGAGGGCCAAGTGGAGGAATGTCGAAGAGCTGCCCTGTTGCATTTGCACGAAGGAAAAAGGACCCTCTCGTCGCACACGCGTGCACACACACTCAACACATACACACATGGGAGCATCTTGTGCTGTAAGTGAGCAGTAGCCTCCCTTGCATTATTCACAGTGGCCGAGTGATCGAAGCTTGGTTCAATAGCACTAAAGCGGCACGCGCTGGAGAGATTTGTCTTACAAAACCTTGACACACACACACGGGCTCACATATGCTCTCACACACATTGATTTTTGGTGGTGGGAATCTCCCAGGCTTTGGCAAAAGACAGGGGCATGAGAGGGGCTTCCCCCATCAGAGCAGCCCCCTGACAAACTCACACGTGCACACTACTGCACTACTTTTTGCACACACGCAGGCCACATCCTACAAGGCCGTGTTTAAGTCGCACAAAGGTAGATTTAATGATAACAATGTTGTCCGGCAATAGCATGATAAAAAAAAGTTGAAGATTGCAAAAATCTTCCTCTCGGATCTGATCTACTTTTCAGTTTCTCGAAGATGAGCCGATTGTAAAAAAAGAAAAAAAAAAGTCTTACTGATCATATTTCTTTTGCTGACTCTCTCATTTTTGCATTTTACCATCAAGAGGGCTTTTTGCTAGCGAAGCAGAAATAAAAAAATCATGCATTGCCTGATATGTCATATCTTTCTTCTGCTTTGTGCCAATGCGTTTTTCCACAAAAGCATTCAAATTGAAGCCCTCAGTTGATTTGACTGGCAATTCTCATACATCTGTCACCTCATTCCGTCTCCCAATTTTTTTTGCAGCGTACCACAAACAGCCCGCCACTCCCTATGGCTTTTATTTATTATTTATTTTGACTTATTACCATGTATCGACAGTCCAGCACTTGACAGCCTGCGAACACTGAGATATAAGCATGCACACATACACACCTCTGTCCCCTGAAGACATGTGATCAACCAGACCCAATCCCTTGTAATCATCTGGAGCTCCCACACACACTGACTTACTGCTCGGCTTCAATCCTAAGTAATGGTTTGGGGCAGGGGGCTGAAGCGGCAGGCTTCTTTTCCTTAGCCCCAGTGTCTTAAGCTGCCATTGATTAAATGTTAACTGATATACTCGGTCCTGGCAATCTTGTTAGAGCTGGAGCAGGCAGGCAGCTCAACAGACAGTTTAGGACCTGCAACCTTCTGATCAATAGCACAGATAAAGATTTCATCCACCAATGAGCCCCCAAAACAAAAGCTACCTAATACCTGATTAGACCCGACCCGCGGGGGGGGGACACATGCAAACGTGTGCACGCTTTCAAAGGGTGACAAGTGTGGAGGCAAACTTAGAAGTGTGATTTCTTGATCGTAACGAAGGTGTATAATGTAAGACCATTGCATTTGCTGTAAACATACTGACCCCATGCATTCTGGCAAATGCATTATTTTTATTTGCATGTGCACACTGAAGTCTGCAGATAAGACAGTTCAGACATTTCCCAAATGAAGGTTAATTGTGCTGTGTTAGTCCATTTAGGTGTGTGTATTTGTTTGTCCGTGCTGGTGTGTGTGTGCATCTCTGCACACAGGGGCATGTGTGAAAGCCTGTCTCTCCTCAAATGTACATTTAGATGCCAAAGGGAACCGAAAGTGGCTGGATCAATGTGTGGGCGACCACTGCTGTTAAAGTGTATCAATAATATTCCTCTTATTTTCCTTCCATGGCTTTTGTCACAAGGCAGTTTGAAAACAGCTTCAATTAGCGGCCACAATTATGACTTAATTAGAAATCAATACGAGAAGACATTTGAATATTGATTTTTCCTCTTTTTTTCAGATTGTTAACATATTCCACACCCTGTCTGTGCCCTTTTTTTTTTTTTTCTCGTTGCTACAACTTCATGGAGAATCAATATTTTACAGACATCCTATAAGCGAGGGGGCACCACAACAGCAAAAAAACCCCCAACAGGACATCTTGATGAGATTTGATGCTCAGAGGTTGAAAAATGTCACGGCTATTTCAATTATGAGGACTGTTTGGAGGACAGCTAATAACACTTTTAAACAATTATCTTATTGTGTAGGATTTTTTTTTTGGGTAACATTTGTTGTCCGAGTGCCAAAATTCATTTCCATAATTTTTTTCAGCTGACATTTCCTTTGATTCGACGCCGTATGCGAGCGCAATCGAAAATGATCTGCCTGTAAAGCGCCTGTCATTTGATTAAATAATATCTATGATGTTTTAGTTTTTCCTGCACAGCCATTTTGAGGGGCTGTGAGATTTTCAAGTGGCGTGTCAGGGGCCAGGAGTCTAATGCATGGAAACATGGAGCTTTCTGTTTTCTGACGGCTAGCGCAGATAAGGGAGAGATATGGCTGCAGCACTGGCTCAAATCTAAAACAGATTCCGCTTTTTTTTTTTTTTGAGGGGGGGTAAAAGAGTTAAGAAAGTGAAGGAAAGAGGAAGGGGTGGGATAGGGGGTGGGTGAGGGGTGTTAGCATGAAAAGCGAATATTGTCAATCCTCTAAGTGTCTAGCTCTGTCTCTCCTTCTTTCATTCTTCCCCTCACTCTTTCTCTCCCCCACACTCCCTCCATAATCTGATTTATTCGAAGCATATGTGTGCAGCTCTGTCTTTGTCTGCTTCTATTAGGACCAGTGGGGGCCCATATGACATTGTTTAGCCAGTAATGAAATGGACATTTTGTGCATGTTTTTGAGAAAGTCAGAAGAAAGCCAACACACTTCTCTCTCCCTCTATTTTTTTTTTTTTTTTTTTTTCCGGCCTGGAACTGTCTGCAAATGCCACGTCCGGGGCAGTCGGTGCCCTCTCCAGGCCTTCGAGTCTGCATATTTTACTGTTCTGGAGTGCCTGCAAAGTTTGAGTCATGTGTGCCGGAGTATTATCTTTCTTTTGGGTCCAAAAACCTTTCCCCTCTTCCTTAATTTAACTCTAAAGCAGAGAAGTTAACCGAGTTTTGTTTACAACCTCTTCTACAGCATTGAACTGTCAAATATGAAACTATGAAATGCAGGTGGAAGCAGTGGAACCATCAGAAAGGAATGCAGTAAATAGAAAAGCATTTGTGTTTTTTAGAAGGATATTTTTACCTAAGCCTTACAGCATGCAATCGGCTTAAAGATCCACTCATATAAAAATCATGTTTTTGGTGTTTTTAACTTGTTTTTTTTTTCTTGTGATGGAGGACATTTATAAAGAAAATTTAGTTGAAATTACATTTCTGAGTATTTATTTATCCAAATTGTTGTAAAACAGGAGCGGCCTATCAGAGTGCTACAACCGGCAGGCCTCAGGCTCCCTCTTCTGCTTCATTACATCAACTTGAAAACAAATAGATTCATATACGTCTTTGTTTTGCTCGTCCGAGCTGGCCCCAGACTATATAGCTGGATAGCTATAAATATTGCTCACTATTTTTGTTGCACTGCTGATGTTAGTTTGGAGGTGTGAGGGGCTGTAAGCTAGCAGGAGCGTGGGTAAAGAGATGGATGATGGGAAGCGAGGGCTTACTTCACACCAACAGTTCCGCTCACAACTCAGAGGTGAATGTCTAATGAACTACTGCTGCTCTGCAGGAACTATATCCAAAAAACAACAACACAGGTTTTTTGATTTTGGGATAAAAATAGTAAAAAAAAAAAAAACACTGGGAACACGTTAACAATAGACCCCAAGATGATCAGAGTGGGACTTTAAATATGTATAAACCATCAAAACACAAAAAATGAATACATCTTTTTACTAAATTAAATGAAGGATGTTCCACATCTTTTCTTTTAGGTCACAAATTGGTAATGGGGAGTCATCAGTGGGAAAAAAAAAAGATGCAGAATTAGTCTCATACATGATGATTATGATTTGAATAACAGTCTTTCATCCGTCTGTTCACTCCCTGATCTTTGTGTTGTTTTCTATCCGGGATTACAGTTTTGTTTTTGATGGCTCTGAAAGCAGATGTTTTTAGGTTTTTTTTATGCTGCTAAAAACGGGACAGTGGCCCAATAGGATAAAAAAATCCGTTTAAGCATTGTCCATTTGGCCGCTGACCGTCACAGGCCTGTTTTAGGCATAGCCAGACAGACACGCAAACAGAAAAACACACAAACAACCATTCTCTCAAACCGCGGCAGCCATTTTATTAGATTCCCTGTTTTCAGGCCTCGTATTAGTTCCCGGAAAATAAATAAACCTTGAATGCATGACAAGGACCAGTCTGCTCAAATCGAAACTATATCTATCCTATCTTTGTTTACCGGTTTGGAGATGGATGGAGAGATTGAGGGATAAATGAAGGCACAGAGGAGCAGATGGGATAGGTATATGGATGGATAGCTGAGTGAAAAGTTAGAAAAATAGATGGACAGATAGATAGATAGGTGGACAGATAAATGGATAGATAGATAGACGGATGAATGAGGCAGGGAGATCTTGTTGGGCTGATAGAGTCGAGCAGCTATGCCGAGAAACAGCTGCTTTCTTCATTAGGTTCATCTATTGATCTCGGACCCTTGTTGTGCGAGTGTGTACCTGTTTGCATGTGTGTGGCTGTGTGTGTTTTAAAAACGGAGAAAGGAGAAAGACAGGAGCCCCTGTAGATAAGTGCTGGTAATAGAACAGAATGAATTCTTATCACAGAGATGGGAAGGCCATTAACCCTCAGCTTCTAGTTGTCCCTTTTTCTCTGTGTGTGTCGCTGTCTGGTCTGGCTCCCTTTTTTCTCTTTCTTTCCCTTTTTCCTGCGGACCGAACCTGGCAGGGTCACGTTGGCGGGTGTGTGCGATATTTCCACGAGGAGTGTGACTCTGAAAAGAGTATGTTTTTCAGCTGCCGTTGTGCAGACTGCCCCCATCGGCCAGATGTTTATAATCAGGGGCTAGATAAATATTGGACTGAGGAATTTTGGGAAAAAAAAAAAAGTGGAATAGGGAAGGAGATGGGAGGAGATGAACCAGAGGAGAGGAATCTTCTTTTTAAATTATTCCTAAATCCTTCTGTAAGCTTGCCGTGCCGCCTCCTTGATTCACCTCCTCAGCCTCAGGTGATTCAAACGCGAAATGCAATATGGCTGTTGTGTAAGATGCAGGTGTTTGTGTGTGTGTGTGCAAACGTGCAGAAGTTGAGCTAACCTATTGTATAAAGCCAGGTGTTGCTGCAGTTTTCCTTGCTCACCCTCCCCACTGAGCCTTTTGAAGCCACATTTTCTTCCCGTGAATACCTTTTGTATTTGCCATTAAGGAATCATTAACATCCCTGTGCCAATGCACACACAAGTGCTCATGGCACAGAAAATGAAACCCCTCTTAACACAAAACAACAGTCTCTTTTTGCGCAGCAAGCAAGACGTGCAAGCCTTTAATCTCTGCCATGTTTATTCATATGAACCCCCCCCCCATTTTTTTTTTTTTTTTTAGAAGAGTAATAGATGTTTTGTTAGTTGCCTGCAAGACACTGGAGCGGGCAATTTAAGCAAAAGGAAAATACAATAAAATGTCTCAGGAAGTTGTAATTGACAACAACAAAGTAAATTTGCTGCTGATGCTTTTTTTATTTTATTTCCACAAGTCATTTTTTTTTTCTGTCACTTCAGCTTATTGACATTCACTCCATGTGCAAATTAAACACGACAATCCCATTGTCTGGCTCTCAGGGTCGACCTGAAACAATAGACACATTTTCCTGGGGAAATTTCATTCTCACGCGTTCTAAAGCGAAAGTGGCCGACTGTGGGGTGGATTTGAGCGTGTGGATGGCAACCCGTGTGCGCCGCTGTGTTTACATGTTGGAATGCAGGCCGTAGACACTTTTGCATGAAATACGTTGAAAGCTGTGTGGGAGTGAGTGTGTTTTCGGTTCCCCTTACTATAGGTGTGTGTGTGTGTGTGCACGCCATACGCCTGTGCGTGTGTGTTTGAGTGAGTTATTCCCAGGCCCTGTGCGGGAGCTGTGGACCCTCTCTGCTGGGTTGATGTTTAGTATTTTAGACATGCTACATTAACAACATCTGGTTAAGATCTAAATGCTTGTTAAACGCACTGAAATTCGGGGGGAAAGGTACAGGGGAAAGTGGGGGGATAAAGATGGGGAGTAGGGTAAATAAAGATTTGAGGGTGAGAGAACGCAAGGGAGGGAGTTCAGTAAGTCTGTAAGGTTATTACTCTGGCAGCATTACCACTGGCCCTTGACTGTGTGTGTGAGTACATGGCTGGGAGTGTGTGTGATGGTGTAATGTTTCAAAGCTTTCTCCTTAAAACCTAGAGGCCAAACGAGAGCCACGCGCGCGGCGCAGGAATGTGACATCACAGGGCCCCGCTGCAAGCATACGTATTCGCACACGCACATGCGGTCTCACAGGGGACACGACCAGAGTTGTAAGAAGAAATCAGCATCAACATCACACCTAACTTGGGGAGACGTGACAGTCAGGGGTGTTGCACAGAACGTTAAGGCTGCATCATTACCACAGATGCACAGAGAATCTAGTGTTTTATTAATATCAAACATAAACGTATAGCTTGAGTTCCAAAAAAGTAATGATTTCTCTTATATTTCTTATGATGTTTTCCTTGACAGCAATTACAGTTTCAGCTGATGCTCCACTTTCATTGTGACTCTGTGATATAAGCTTAACAAAATGTTGGGGAAGAGATGTTTTTTTTTTTTTACCCCTTTAATGAGCACTATTCTAGCCCTAAGAAAGCAAATTAAAGGTGGCTCAGCCCTGCTAATGAATTCAGCCATTTTGGAGCCTTAGCGTCCAGTTTCCTGGCGTAGCATCGCTCCTCAGTTGTGTGCCGTATGACTGAGTCCTCCACCGGGCACATAATGACCCGGCATGGCGGTTATGGGCCCTTTGGGGAAACGGGAGGGGGAGTGAGTGGTCTCAGAGCAGGTCATTATACAGCTAGAGGGCACACACGCACATACAAACACACACTGTGCTGACACTTTCGATACAGTCTTCATTGCCTCCATCTCCCATATGTCTATTGCTCCATTTTTCTGCTTCCAAACATCTTTTTCTAAGTACTTTTTTTCCCTGGATTTTTTTAGCATCTGAACATTTCTCGCTGCCAGATTTATTTGTGTAGAAAAATGAGCAATTAAATTGGGACATATTTTCATCATAACATTGTTTTGTGAATTTCATCTTTCACTAGACAAGAAATTGGTTGCTTTCAAATCTTAGTTAAATCTTAAAGCAGTTGTAAGTCTGATCAGGAGTCAGGACTTAATTTTTCTTTCTCCAGGACAGATAAATATAGGCTGATGTTGGTTGCAAGGTAATCGAACCCAGGAGCTGTGGTTATCTCAATCCCACTGGCCGGCTGACTTTAATGTTCAGACTGACCCACATCAAAGAGAGTCTCACCAGGCTGCCAAAATCACACACCCTCCACAGCCTGGACCACTCTCCCTACGTGTGTGTGTTCACGAGCACAAGCCGAGGAAGGCGACTGCAGAAGTTTGGCTCTGCGAATCCTCTGGTAGCGATTAAGTTGACGGCTAGGAGTCCCCTCTGTCTTTCACACACACGTACGCCTGCATACAC
The DNA here is from genome assembly GCA_023969325.1 of Oryzias curvinotus. Taxonomy (NCBI): domain Eukaryota; kingdom Metazoa; phylum Chordata; class Actinopteri; order Beloniformes; family Adrianichthyidae; genus Oryzias; species Oryzias curvinotus. Next base: position 16,685,185 of record CM043725.1, read on the forward strand.
ATTTGCACATCTTGCATGCAAACCCATGGTCACTGTCTCACTTAGTTGATCAATGGCACACATGCACACAAACAAAGAAAAAGAAAAAAAAAAAGACCTGCATACGTGCACAGGAGATCGCACGCTTGCGTGCACACATATGTAGTGCGTTGCTGTCAGGGTCAGTCAGAGGGCAGACGCTGAGCTGATGTATGGAGAGAGCTCGTCTGGGAATGTCCTCCGTGTGGAAGCACATTCCCAGTGTGCATATGCGCCCATACAGATGCAGCACAACCCAACAGAAAAAGAAAGTAAAGAATAAATAAACACTGAATAGGTCCAGATGATCACTCATCCTTTTTCCTGCTTTTTCTTAATTTTTTTTCACTTTTTTTCACTCTCCACCTTATTCTTTCCTGTAGCTACAGGTAGGCTGCCCCCTGGAGGCAAGAGAAAATCGTACTGTTGTCATGATGTCTCCCACCTCGCCACTTTCACTGTTCCACACTTTTATTGTTGTCCTTTACATACCTGGCTGATTTTATTTACATTTTTTGCCATTTCACAGAGTTCATTTATTTGATACATAGTTAAAGCATTGTATATAATAAAGAAAATGCATCCCCACCCAAATAGTTAAGTAATTGCTAACATAACAACAGCTTTGCTTTGATTTTTTTAATATTTTTTCTTTACATATTGTTCAGCCATAATGTGTGTTACGACATCCTCTGTGGATTCAGCCATCTTTTTCCTTTGCTTTTCTAACCCTCACGCCTTCTTGCTTGTGTTGAACACGATGTTCAATTTTATTTTTTTTTGTCCCCTTTTATACAAAAGTCCTGCAACGAGAAAAGATAAACCACTGATGAAGGACTTTCAAACCCTCCACACACAACCATATCAACTCGCACCCCTCGCATCCTTCTTTTTTCCCTCTATATGTTGGAAAGGTGAATTAAAATACGAAGATGGACGCTGCAGCACCAGCAGTGAAAATTGCAATTTCTGCAGCCCGGCACTCTTGGCTGACAGGAGATATTTCATCTCCGTTGTCACCGATGTATTAATAAAACATCAGGAGCAGAGTGCAGTCCCAGTCTCTTTCTCTTTCCCTTATAAACACACATACACACACATTGACTCATATGCACACAGACGCTGTGTGCACACAAAATGTGCACAGCATGTGCTAATATTAAAAAAAAAGGGGGGAAAAGAGGAGGAAAAAAAGACAATGTTTCTGTTTGCAGGCACACACCAACGCAACAGCAATTTCCTCCACACACACCAGCATCTGCCTTAAAAATCTCATGCTGTATATAATGTCCACTTAATGTGTTGCAGCTTAAAGCAATGGCGCCACTGCTAGTCCCTGTGTGTGTGTGTGTGTGTGTGTGTGTGTGTGTGTGTGTTTGCACCATGTGGTATGTAAAAGGGTTAATCATATCATGTTTCTAAGGGGGATTCGCAGACCTCTCTTGCACATCACACAATGGCCAAAGTGATTGTATGCAAATGCGCGCTGACCTCAGTGCACCATTTGCCTGATTTCTGCGAATATGACTCTGTGTGAGTGCTAGTGTGTGTTGTGAAGTATGGTTATTACGGCGGTGCAGGATTGATGAGCACAGCTCTTTTAAGCACACACACACCTGCGCACACAAAGACATATTGCAGTTTCATTCCCCGACAGAGAGAGGGGTTTATGTGAGGGAGGCCAGCACCCCCACCTCATTTAGAAGACATGAAATTTTTAACGGTGGTGCGTGTGTTTGTTTGTGTGTGTGTGACAGATCTGATGCCTGTTTGCAATTGTTTTGATTGGTATTTGGTGTGCTACTGCTGAGATGGAGGAAGACATGCACATATATACCTTTATATAGATATACACCCACACTTATATCTGTTTATAAATGTATATATGTATATGTGTGTGTATGTGTGTGTGTGCACGCAAGTGTGCCTGGTTATCTGGCCTCTCTCAGACTGCTCAAAATTCATTACAAAGTGACATCAGCCCAGTTGGAGACAAATGATGGCTGGATGAAAGAGAGCGCTGGGGCTCGGCTAGGATTAGTGTTGGCTTGTGCTGGCGACACATATACACACGCGCACACACTGATACGCGAACACACACTTTAATCCACTGGCAGAACACTGCAGATACACAGAATTATCAAACAAGGGGTTGAACTCTCAGAGATGGGCAGGCTAATCTGCTAATAGTACAGAGCTGCACATGTGTGTTGGTTTGTCTATTTCTTTGTGGCATGCATATTTTTTTCTTTTTTAACTGAGGTATGCAGAAACACAATGATATACTATTAGTGTGCAGCATACCAGCGGTCACAGACTATATACTATTTATTTGTGGCATTAATTGTCTTTTTTTGCCCCATAAAGAGGCTTTGTGTCATAGAGCTCCTAAAAATGCTAATGTCAACTATTTATCATTTTTTGTGTTTGCATGAAATAAAATTTGCTTTTTCCACTTTTTTTTTATTGGGCAAGTATGTCTGGAATTTGTGCAACAAACAGCCTTTTTCTTCAAACACTTTATTTTCAGTGTACAGCAAAACTAGTTCAACTGTATAACTATCAAGGATCAACTAATCTTTTTGTTCTTGTTTTGCTTTGATTTCTCTTTTTTGTTGTTCCTTTTTTTCTCATTGTTGGGTTGCATGCTGTCATTTTCTATGTTAAAATAATAATAATAATAATAATAATAATAATAATAAACACAAATATGGCATGTCTAAGTAAAAAAAAAAATCTAGTATATTTTGAAATTATTAAAAAAAAAACAGAGATACAGATAACAATAACTGTAATAATCTAACATGTTTTTATTGATAAGCATCTCTGCTTTTAGCCCATCTCAAGTTTCAAAGTATGGCAGGACAGTAATGAGGGGAGCATGTGTTTCAGTCACTAGCATTATTTTCTGGTGAGGTATGCTGGATCATTAGAGTAAACCTGACCCCTGTGTTGACAAAAGGGTTTTTTGGGGGATTACCCATGCATGTACTAGCAGAAATCTTGCCAGGAGGACCAATGTAATGCAGGAGTACGCGTAAAAATATCTGCAAAGTACTCTACAAGGTTTTTTTCTTTGTTGTACCGTGGGTGTCAAATATTGTTTTAGAGCATCATGGGTAATGAAGTTTTTTTTTCTTGTTTTCAGAAGACAATGCTGAGGACACAGAGAGGCCTCCTCGCTCCTCCTCCAGGCCCAACCAGACCGACCGTGACTTGCCTGAGAGCAGGAGAACTGACCGTGAGTCCGGATGCGCAAACACCCTGAAACTCATATAGCATCAACCAGAAAAGCCGTCTTAGTCAAGTTATCGTTCATCTGGGTTTCTCTGATAAGATTCTAACGTGTGTGTAACATGTGAACGCTGCTTACCAGACTCCATGTGACCTGCTTTAATCGTTTCCATCTGACAGAAAGAGAAAAAAGTAAGAGATGAGGAGAAAGTGGAATAAGGAGAGGGAAAAATAGAGAGAAAGAGAGAGGGATAAGTTGAGTGTTGTGGATATTACCAGGCAATGTCCAGGCCCCAGATTATTTTTTAATCAAATCAGTTTGCGTGCTTGTAATTTATAAGCGCCTTGCATTAATCTTTTCTCGTTCTTGTGCCCTCTCCGATGACATATTAATTTTTCATAAGCGTAGGATTAGATGGGGGGGGGGCTGTGTATATGTTTTTCTAATATTGCACCGCATCCCTGCAAACCTTAAATTAGTTTTTTTTTCCAGCACCCTCCCTGCATTTTTCTTCATCTCCCATTTTTCCTGGCTCAATCCATCTCTTAATTGTTGTCCAATCTGAAGCCCCTATCACAGGAGATGAAAAAATAGCACAAGACAGAAAAGGAAGGGGAAAAAAATTTTTGTTTATTTATTTGCACAAATAGAAGTATTTTAAGCTGGAAGAGGCAAAAATCTATAAAAGCTGGCTTTTTTATTTTTTATTTATTTTTTATCACAAATGAGATATGGAGCACATAATGCCTCTGCTGTGAGGTTGCGGTCAGGGTAGCCCTGGCTTTGTTAGATTTGATTTGTCCAAATAAGAATTCATATCATCTCCTTATGTATGAGATGGAAATCCATGGTTGAGAATGAATATTGCATGGGGTCTTTCCATCCACCCTCCGCGCCCTCCATCCATCTGAAACTCCCTCCCCAACTCTGCTTCCTTTGCACGCCATACCTTGCTCCATAATGTGAGGCTCAATGAGGCAGAAGGAGAGCTGAGTGAGGCTGGGGCCTATTACTTTAGCTAGTCATCTATCTTTCAGCTCTATCTCCATGACAGGCCTGTCTGACGGACTGGCGGGGAACCACCATCCAAGCGTTCACCGCTCCATATTACTGCCAGCGTCATTTAACACCACCGCGCACATGCAAAAAGGCGACACGACAGAATGTCAAGGTCCCCCCCCCCCCCCCCGTCCCCCCACCTCTATTTTAAAGCACGCTTTTGTACTGTACACCCATTTAAGAGAAATCTGTTGTACAAGCATTCAGTGTTTATTGTGGGCTCAATTGCCAGCCTTTAGAAACATAAGGAAACGCATCAGAGTTTGTGTTTTATTTTAAATAAAGGTGGTTGCACAAAAAAGCTAAACGATTCCTGGAGTCTATAGAAGCCTGAGCCAAGTTTTTTTTATTTTATTTTATTCCCCTCCTCTTTTCAAACTGGATATCCTCTCTATCAGCCTCACATCTCAGGCAGGCTTGAAACGTTGAGACGTCTTTGTGTGCGCTTGGTGTGTGTCCATATGGAGATCTCCAGGGAAGGGATTACAGTGTGAGCAAGTGAGCAGTGTGTTTGTGCTCTTCATCTCCATGACCAAGATCCCTTAAACAAAGATGGCTGGATGGATACAGAGAGGGATAGATAACTAGGGAGAATAGTGGTGGTGGTGGTGGTGGTGGGGAGATTTAGGGTGAGGGTGGAGGGGGCAGTAAGAGCTGTTTTCCTTGCTTCATTTACATTGTCTTTTTTTTAATCCAATGTCACTTTAGATTAATTATAATCCATGTTACATTTTTCATGCAAATGTCCTTGATGTGGATTACTTCCAGATAGCTTTGTGTCGTGTGTGGATGGCACATGTCGCCACCGTAGCTCAGGGGCCCACTTCTTATAAATAACAAACCAAACAAAGGCCCTGGCATAGAAATGAGCCTGTCAGGCAGCCTGAGGAAATTAGAGATCTCTACCTGCTTTAAATTAGCAAAGAAATTACTCATCATTCCCGCAGTCCAATCCTGCAGGATGTAATAATTTTTTTTTTTTTGGGGCAATTCTGAATTGTGAAGATAAGTGCTAAGCAAAATGTGACTGCATGCGAGCAAAATCATATGCTAAATATTCCATATTGGCTTGTTCATATTCAGATTTTTTTTTTTTTTTAGCCTTTTGAATTTGCATGCATTTGGAAAAAGAGCCCAGTTTGGGAGCAGTGATGTGCTTCTCTTTAGTCATTCAAAAAGAACATTAAAATATATTAAAGATTTTAGCATGTTTAATTACAAGCCTGCAGCAGTTTCTTTCTGCGCCTCTGTTTTCTGTGTTATGACAGCTTGTTGAATGTCTCGGACAATTTGTCAAATCTGACAAGGCCGTGTTTATATTTGTCTCATTAGGCCATAAAGTGGATATGGCAAGACAAGAAAGGCTAGTCGAACGCAAACTATAAAAGACAGACGCTATTCTATAGCTTTTCTTTTCCTCTACATCTGTCCACGGCTGTCTTCTCTGCCTTTCTTTTCACTCTTTCCCACTCGATCGTTTTGTTTGCTTCCCTCCGGCATGATCTGGACCCGCTGAGTGCTTCGGTGGGAGTTTGAGGTTCAGAGTGTGTTGCTGTAATGTTATCAGGTGACCGGAGGTCAGCCTAATGCGTAACCCCAGAGCAGTAGGCCAGTAAATCATGCTGGTCGCCCCTCCCTGGTCTGCTTTGGCTAGCTCCCCCTCTTAGATTTACTGCTCTGTAAAGCTAGCCAGTCTGCCAGGGCTCAGGACAGCTAAATTGAATACTAAATCCAAGGCACCCCAGCCCCCTCTGATCCGTGTTTGTTGGCTTTCTGTGTTTTGTTGTCATGAAGAGACAGGAATCAACTAATATTTCTAGCTGCAAAGAATCAGAGCAAAAAATAGGACAGAAACGGGCTGCAACGGACTGTTAAACTCTTCCAGACTTGATCACTACTGTTGTTTTTCCGTGAATGTGCAGCAAGTCAAATGTGAAGACTCGGTAATACACTTGCATATGTAAAAGTTTGACTTGACTGGATTACATTTGCCACAAAATTACACAGAAGGGCAGATTCTAAAATAGCACTATGACATTTCTCCCTGTGCTTTTCAAAGCTCTAGTTAAATAAAGAAGACACTGAGGACTGAGCTGTTTGCTTTGCAATGTCTTTTATATTTTTTGTTCTTGTACCCCCCCCCAAAAAAAACGTGTCTCTTATTGTAATGTAATTCCTTTTTTTTGTGTGTGAGTATACAAGGCTCAATAAACACAGTTGACAGTTGCAAATAAAGATGGGTGGCGCCTGGACCACTCTCTCCTCCTGCAATGCAAAAAAACCTGAGTGTCATAAATCACCTTTTGATTTATCTAATCAAGCAAGGTCCTCTCCCATACAGACATTTGTCATTTGTGGAGTTAAGGATGGGAAGGAGGGGGGATTCTGGTTTGTCCGTCCCCTCCACTTCACTGGGCGAAGGGAAGAATGAGGAGTGGGAAGGTAGAAAGAGGACAGGAAAGATGAGGCATTTGGGGCAGGACTCTCATTAGGTCGGTGCTGAGGACACGGAGACAAAGGAATATGCCCTGCCTCTCACTTTTTCTGGAATTATTTTTCTGATTTTTTATGCCCCGGCCAAAATACAGAGCAGTTAAACCGAAAAGAGAAATCCATTCATTTAGCCTTTGATTGTGGCTGACCCAAATTTTAGATCAGGTTTGTTCAAATATTCACACTTTAAATCTCTTTCGAGGGAACGGTGGCCCTCGACATTCAGAACTTTTTTTTTTTTCTTTTGCCTTTCAGTTTTATACATGTTGATAAATCCACTAGGTCAAAGACAAGTCTAAACCAGAAGGACAGATCTCTCCGATGCACACACACACTCACACACACTACACAAACTAACATTTACATTCAGCATGACAGTAATCAATGGTGATGTGTGGGCCCTTTCCCCTGCCGCGTTGTAAATGTGTTTGCAGGCTCTTGTCCGACAATCGCCTCATCTCCTTTCTCAGGGATGTAATTTAGTTGCAAATTGACTGAAAGATGGAGGCAAAAATTGAAAGTTGAAATTAGAAATGGTTATAATAAATATGGGAGGCGGGATGCGGGCTTTGGAAAGGTCAGGTGATGTGACGGGTGCTTCCAGCCTGGGCCAATCTGACCAATGGAGTGTCAGAGGCCTGACATGAAGCACACACATACACACACAAATACATGCCAGGCCTGTAGGGGCCATCACAAGCAGTGGAAGATGAGATTACCTCGCTCTTCAGAGCTGCAGAGCAATTCTCGGATGTTCTTGGAAATGCACATTGTGCCCTTGTATTTTTTTTCCTCCCCTCTTTCTCTCTTTCTTCATTTCTTCCCTCCCTCCCTCTCTCTTGTCACTTTCCTTGACAGGCCAATATTTCAGGCTCCAGATATAGGGGATTACAAATAAAATAAGTGGAACGCCTACTTAATGCAACAGAATTAAAATGCATGAACGGGCCGGCGGAATTGATATGCGCCCAATACAAACACGAGCCACAGAATAATATGAAATAAAAAATGTTTTTTTTTCTTCAACCCCACCCCCCTTCCCTCCCCATGTATCGGTGCTTTGATTTCCCTTTCTTTCCATTTGTGCATCTAGCGTGAAGCGTTGATTCGCAAGAGTGAGGCTCACATATTGCCTTGAGTGACCAGATGAGGGAGGGGATGGGGGTGGAGGGGGTGAAAGCCAAGAAAAAAAAGGGAGGAAGCGGGCGAGGAAGACAGAGGGAAGGAGGGAGGGAGGGAGAAATGATGTTGCTGTGTCTTTGTGTTGTGCATAGTGTGTAAATTGCAGAGTACAGCAGGCCCTGCACGGCTTGTATCTTCGGATGAGGCTAATGAAAGATTTATCAGCGGCTACAGCATTTACTAAATACAACCAGAGGCTGATCTCTGCACGCTGAGCCCCGCTGTTAACGTTTCACACAGACACAGTTACAAGCACACATACAAACAAACACACAAGGGGTGCTACCACTGTATTACCAGCCGTGACCAAACCCCGAAAATTTTGCATCTTACACAGACAGAGGAGTAGTTTAGGCAGCTGGGGAAATGTATATGAACTAATGAAGTGTATAATATTACCATAACATTTAATGTATGTCGTGCTGTGATAATGAGCAGGCCCGAGTTTTTTCCCATTTTACATGTCCTCGGGGCAGTGCCGGGTTGGGGTATATGAATGCGAATTATACAGTTCATGCTTGTATCCATGCTAATATCAGGGTGTCAAATTATTTTTGTAATAAGCATGTCTCCTCTGCTGAATATTAATTTAGCCACATTTGTTTAGATCATTTACTTTGTCAATAATATTTAATCAATTGTTGATCTGGAACAAACTCAAAATGACACAACTTTTATCTGTTTATTTTGCTCTGGAGCAGCTGATCAACAGCCTATTTATTAGGTAGCATGATACATTATGGTCTAGCTTTTGACATTTGTTCATTTTACAACTACCTTTTTTCCCATGCAAGGGAAAAAAGGTTTTTAAGTGAAAACATTTTGCTTAAAAATAAAAAATATTCAGTGGTTGAGATCAGTTGATGACTATCGTATTGACCTTACTGTAAGGTGCCCTTAGAAAAAAAGATTTTTATTCAAGAAACCACAATGCACCTTTTTTTTTTTTTTTTTTTACAAACATTGTTGGGTGGTATTAATAATACGCTAACGTGGCTAACTTGTAGCATGTCATAAACAACAATTAGAATTACCATCTGACTGACAGACTTAACTCTGACATTTTCTCACTTAATGTGCCTTAAATATGACATAAGCTTGAAAACTGACAATTCACTGACGGTTCGTCTTATAAACCTGTACATCTTTTAGTGTGGAAAATGCAGTAATGCTCATTTTAATGTTTTACCTTTCCTGTCCACCAGGAGTGAATGCCATAACCAAAGAGATAACTGCAGCGAACGCTATGGTCAAACATTCCCTCCTGTCAGATCGACAAATTGAGAGTCCACCCAAAAGACCAAAATCTGTCGAGGGGAAGACTTCAACCAGTGAACAGGTAAGGTTTTGAAAAAAAAAAAAGAAATAAAGCAAAAGTAATTTTGGTGCATTTTCTTCCAACTTATTTTTTCTTTCTTTAGATCTGCCCTTCAAAGGCAATGTAATGACAGTCAGACTTTGAAATCACTGTGTTTTATGAAATTTTTTCACAAACCTTCGCTTGTGCGGTAAAATTTAGGTTCATACATGAAATGTTTATTTGAGTTTGTCATTGGAGAGTTAATGGCTAATGAGCCAGGTTCACTGGCACTAATGAAATCTAACCTTCACTGTCACTGTGGGATAAGCTAATGGGAAGATACTTAACTGTAAGAAGCAAAAATGCTAAGCCAAGCATTTAGCGAGGGCTGGCGCCAGCTTTCATTCAAAGGGTTAAATGCATCCCACCATTCCCTTCCTGACAGAGCTTTTTAGCATCAAGCACAATAGGCTATCCTTTGTGTTCTTAAGTGGAACACCAGCACTAGCCTTAGGCCTGCTTCTTTTCCCCTTTTTGCATCTCTTTAAATTATATGTGTTTTTAAATTAGATTATGAAGTATTAGCTCGTCTGGTTCTGAGACCTGCAAGGAGGGTGGACTTAGTCATTTCAGAAATGGATTCTATTAAGACAGGTGGTAGGGAACCGGCTATTCTTAGAGTACTCCTTGTAATGAGGGCAGGACATAGCTTGGGAGAGTACACACCTATGTCATATGTAATCTCCTAAATTAAAAATTGTGGCCAGACATTATTTTGTATTAATAAAATTGTATGCGAAGTAAGACTCAAGTGAATTATATATTTAAAAAATAGTTTATCTTTGTTTTGTGACTTAATTTAAGCTTTGGGATTGGTAGCTGTGGGGGGGATGTGTTGAGACAAAGTGAAAAAAAAAACCTCCCAGCAAATTATGACAAAAAAATCTTAACCAAATGTTTAATGCACTTCATTGTTTTCAGGTTCAGCAATGTCCTTACTGCAACTACAGCAGTAAAGATGCCAATCGTATGCAGCTCCATGTGATGTCCCAGCATTCCATGCAGCCAGTGATCCGCTGCCCTCTATGCCAGGATGTTCTAAGCAACAAGATTCACCTGCAGCTCCATCTGACTCACCTGCACAGCGTGGCTCCCGACTGCGTAGAAAAGCTTATTCTAACTGTATGTACAAAAAAAATAAACTGATTAACTTTTGTATTTCCATATGTACATTTTACCTTTGAAAATGTACCTTTAAATCTATTGAACTTCTTCTCTTAAAAAGGTAGCTGAAGTGTGAGTTACAGTAGTGAGAATTTGTCAGTAAGAATCTGTTCTTGAAGTATTCTATTGAAGAAAACCTTAGTTGACTAGCCATGACTAGTCATGTTTTTGGATTGTTAGGAGACTAAAGACTTTCCTTTTGTCTCGGCAGGTTGTCGGCCCTGATACATCCTCACCAAATAATGTGATGCATTCTCAGACCGGTCAAGAAAAGAGTCCACCTTTGATGGAATCCTCTACATCCATCGCTGATGGGTCAGGAAAGTCTCAAGGTGAGCATTGTGTTCTACTTGCTTTTTTTCCCCCTTGTTTTTATAAAATATGATTTTTCTTAAAGTTTCGGCTAAAGGTTTGTCTCTGGGAATATAATAAAAATCAATGAGCGTTTTGTGTTTTGTTCTGCTGATACTCATATTCTTGTTTTGTTTCTTCCTTTTATTGTTTTTCTTATAGGAAGCATCCCAAAAGATGAGCAAGCCAGTCAAGACAAAAATGAAACAGACCTGCAGGGTGAAGAACTCAAGCCTCCAAAAGAGGCTTCGGAGGCCCCGGACTGGAAGAGAACCCCAGGGATAATGCATGATGGCAAGTCCCCTGAAAATCTTCAGGACCATCTCAGTGAGCTCCAAAGACTCCAACAGCAACAGCAGCAGCTCTCTGTGTCCGACCGCCACGTCTACAAATATCGTTGCAACCACTGCAGCTTGGCATTCAAGACAATGCAGAAGCTTCAGATACACTCTCAGTACCATGCTATAAGAGCAGCCACTATGTGCAGTCTTTGTCAGCGTAGCTTCAGGACATTTCTAGCCCTCAGGAAGCATCTGGAAAATGGACACCCTGAACTTACTGAAGCAGAAGTGCAGCAACTAATTGGAAATCTGCCATTAAATGGTGATATCACTGAGAGTGAAGCTCGGGCCTTGGAGGAAGCTCAGGCCTTTGAACATGACTTAGACAAAGATGATGAAATGGACCAAGAAGAAAAGCCAAGTCCAACAGGAAGTGATAGTAGTTCTCTGCTAGATGACATGGGATCTGAGCCAAAACGAACCCTACCATTTAGAAAAGGGCCCAACTTTACAATGGAAAAATTTTTGGACCCATCTAGACCTTATAAGTGCACAGTATGTAAGGAGTCCTTCACCCAGAAGAACATCCTTTTAGTCCACTATAATTCAGTTTCGCATCTGCATAAATTGAAGAAGGTACTTCAAGAGGCATCAAGCCCAGTTCCACAGGAGACAACCAACAGTATTGACAATAAACCATTTAAATGCAATATTTGCAATGTTGCTTATAGCCAAAGTTCAACGCTCGAGATTCACATGAGATCAGTCCTCCACCAGACCAAAGCCAGAACTGCCAAAAGTGACACAAACAGCTGCAGTACCACTTCCAGCAGTGGTCCAGCGCCTACGAAAAGTCCAGGCCCAAGTACACAAGGAAATACTAGCAATGTCGACAGTGCTAGAAGTGGCACACCCTCCTCTAACAAAGAGAATGCTGCAGAACCAAAAGAACCCAATAACAGCAACACCAAACAAGCTTCAACTACTGATCATGTTACGGCACAGGCAAGCAGCCACCAGTCAGCTCAGTCATCTGCCCAACTGCAGCTGCAGCTTCAACATGAACTTCAACAACAGGCTGCCTTTTTCCAGCCTCAGTTCCTCAATCCAGCTTTCTTCCCGCATTTTCCAATGACTCCTGAAGCACTCCTGCAGTTTCAGCAACCACAGTTTCTCTTTCCTTTTTACATACCAGGAGCAGAGTTCAACCTAAACCCAGAACTTGCTCTGCACTCTGCCGCAGCTTTTGGTATGCCCGGTCTCACTGGATCATTCCTCGAGGACCTTAAGCAGCAGATGCAGCAGCAGCACCAGCTGCAGCAAGCTCAAGCTCAGCAACAGGCTCAGCAACAACAGCAAGCACAGACACAGTCTCAAATTCACCAACAGAAAAACCAGCAAATGCAACAACTGCAGAACCAAAAATCCAAATTAGACTCTAGCACCATCTCCATCTCAGAACTGCAAATGCCAAGAGACACAGATGACCTCTCTGAAAAACTGGAATACAGAGCAAAGATGGAAAATGCAGGAGATGCAATAAGTGATGGAGGGAAAGACAACAGAGACTCTAAAAAGTCAAACTTTCCTGAACCTCTGATTCCCCCTCCACGTATTGTATCAGGAGCAAGAGGTAATGCAGCCAAAGCTTTATTAGAGAACTTTGGATTTGAGCTTGTTATCCAATACAATGAAAACAGACAAAAAAGCCAAAAGAAAAACAGAGACGGAACTGATCAAGTGGAAACAAATACTGATAAACTTGAGTGTGGTATGTGTGGGAAGCTGTTTTCCAATATGCTAATTCTCAAAAGTCACCAGGAACATGTACACAGCCACTTTTTCCCATATGTGGAACTTGAAAAGTTTGCCCAGCAGTACAGAGAGGCCTATGACAAGCTGTATCCAATAAATCCTTCTTCACCAGAGACTCCTCCGCCTCCACCACCCCCACCACCCCCTCCACCTCCTACTGCTCCAGCACCAGTGACAACTCCTCAGCCCCCATCTACGCCAATCTCCAAACCACAAACACCAGTACCTTCACCAGTTTCTGTTCCCCATCAAACTCACCAGCCCTCTCACCAGACAACCCCCCAACCCCCACCCCCACCTCCTCCATCTGCTGCCCCACCTGCCCCACCACAAGTGCAGCTTCCTGTACCTTTGGATCTTCCTCTTTTTCCCCCTTTAATGATGCAATCTGTCCAGCATCCAGGCTTGCCCCCTCAGCTAGCTCTGCAGCTTCCCACTATGGACTCACTCTCCACAGATCTCACACAGCTTTGCCAACAACAGTTGGGTCTTGATCCAAATTTTCTGCGCCAGTCTCAGTTTAAGCGACCACGGACCCGTATTACCGATGAACAGCTTAAGATACTTCGTGCAAACTTTGATATCAATAATTCTCCCAATGAGGAGCAAATTCAGGAGATGTCTGAAAAATCTGGCCTGCCCCAGAAAGTAATTAAACACTGGTTCCGTAACACCCTGTTCAAGGAAAGGCAGCGGAGTAAAGACTCACCTTACAATTTCAACATTCCTCCCATAACAACTTTGGAAGACATTCGAATGGAGTCCCAACTCAGCTCACATGAGTACTACAGAAGTGACTCAGCCATAAATAAGAGGTCCTCCAGAACCCGATTCACTGATTACCAATTGAGGGTGCTACAAGATTTCTTTGACACTAATGCTTATCCAAAAGATGATGAAATTGAACAGCTGTCCACTGTACTCAACCTGCCCACTCGAGTAATCGTTGTGTGGTTCCAGAATGCTCGTCAGAAAGCTCGTAAGAGCTATGAAAACCAGGCAGATTCGAAGGACTGTGAGAAAAAAGAGCTGACCAATGAACGATACATTAGAACCAGCAACATGCAGTATCAGTGTAAGAAGTGCAACATTGTGTTCCCACGCATCTTTGATCTTATCACTCACCAGAAAAAGCAGTGTTATAAGGATGAAGATGAAGGAAGGTAATGAGGACAATACCTGTGAGGAATACATAGATACCGATCAGTGTCTAACCAAACACAACCAGCTTTCTTCAGATCCATCCAAACATTACCATGCAGGAACTGCCAGCAGTTCTGGCTCAACTTCCCCTGTCATGGCCTCACCGCGAGGCCCCATGGGGAAGACATCCCCCAAACCAGACATTCCCTCTGAAACTGAACTTAAACAAGCAGAGACTGCTTCCTCGCCGATTATAAAGTCATTACCAGAACCCAGACCATCCAAAGCTTGCACACCGCAGCCACCTCCTCAGAAAACTCCCCAGCCTCAGTTGTCAAGACCCCATTCCCAACCTCAGGCAGCTGCAGTCCCCTCAAGTCCTCTTTCAATGGCCCTCTCCTCACTCACTAACAGTCTGCCCCATCAGATGCTTCAGTATCAGTGTGATCAATGCAAGATTGCATTCCCCACTGTGGAACTATGGCAGGAGCATCAGCATATGCATTTTTTGGCAGCCCAGAATCAATTTCTTCACTCTCAGTTCCTTGAGCGACCCATTGATATGCCATACATGATATTTGACCCCAACAATCCCTTAATGGCAAGCCAGCTCTTATCTGGAGGACTGACCCAAATCCCGTCCCAGGGCAGTTCCAGTATGGCTTCTGCTGCAGCGTCTGCAGCAATGAAGAGAAAACTGGATGACAAGGAGGAAAATGGTAATGACAAAGATGGTGGAAACAGTGGTGAGGAGCAACACAGAGATAAACGTTTAAGAACCACCATCACACCAGAACAACTGGAAATACTTTATGACAAATACCTGCTTGACTCTAACCCAACTAGGAAAATGTTGGACCACATTGCACGAGAGGTTGGATTGAAAAAGAGAGTGGTGCAAGTCTGGTTCCAAAACACACGAGCCAGAGAAAGAAAAGGGCAATTTAGGGCCATAGGGCCCTCCCAGTCTCACAAGAAATGTCCCTTTTGTAGAGCGCTGTTTAAGGCTAAATCTGCTTTAGACAGTCATATAAGATCAAGACATTGGCATGAGGCTAAGCAGGCAGGTTTTAGCCTGCCACCAAGCCCAATGATGAATCAAGACAATGAAAGAGGGGAAAGCCCTAATAAGTATGGTTTTTTTGACCACACTCAGCTCCCAACCAAGACTGAGCAGAATGACTACGAGCTCCCTGCTGCATCCTCAACTCCAGTCAAACCATCTGAAACTCAGATAAAAAACTTCTTTAGCCCTTCATCCATAAAAGCTGAAAACTGTGATGAAACTGAAGGGCCTAATAATAATTCAGCAGAAGCTTCAACCTATGATCTGAGTAAAATGGACTTTGATGAGACATCATCAATTAACACAGCCATAAGTGATGCTACAACTGGAGATGAGTGTAATAACAATGAGGTTGAGAACCTGACTGCCAATGGTGGGGACAAGCTTAATGATAGCAAAAGTGGCTTAATGCCAAATTCTGAGGGCGGCAATGAAAGATTTCAATTCAGCATGGTGAGCCCTGCCCTCAGCTTCTCTGGAAAAGACTGTGACTCATACTATAGCTCCAGAGATGATGACATGGATGACACCAATGACAGAAGTGAATCATCAAGCCTAGCTGATCCCAGTTCCCCCAGTCCTTTTGGGGCAGGCAACCCCTTCAGCAAGTCTGGGAAAGTCAACAATGCTGGAGATCGCCCAGGCCACAAGCGATTTAGGACACAGATGAGTAACCTTCAACTCAAAGTGCTCAAAGCTTGTTTTAGTGACTATCGCACTCCTACAATGCAAGAGTGTGAGATGCTGGGCAATGAAATTGGACTTCCAAAACGGGTTGTCCAAGTGTGGTTCCAGAATGCCCGTGCAAAAGAAAAGAAATTCAAGATTAACATTGGAAAGCCGTTTATGATAAGTCAAGGCTCACCAGAGGGGCCCAGACCTGAGTGTACATTGTGTGGTGTAAAGTACACTGCCAGGATGTCTGTCAGAGATCACATCTTCTCCAAGCAGCACATTACCAAAGTGCAAGAAACCCTGGGAAACCAGGTGGATAGAGAAAAGGACTACCTAGCACCAACCACTGTCCGTCAGCTGATGGCCCAGCAAGAACTGGACCGAATGAAGAAAGTTGGTGAAGGACTAAGTCTGCCTGGCCAGCAGCAACAGACTTCAGTGGACAGCAGTAATGCACTTCATGGCCTTAGCCTACCGACAGGCTACCCAGGATTATCTGGCCTTCCACCAGTGCTTCTTCCTGGGGTCAACGGGCCATCATCACTTCCTGTTTTCCCACCCAACACACCTGGTGAGTTTGTATGACAAATAATGAAAAAAAAAAAACGTTAGACTGAATAGAAGCTTTATGAACTGAGCATTATCATGCACAATTTTATTCTACTCTACTACTGGTTGTTCTGTACCACAGTGGTGTTTGTCAAAGTCGTATTTTTTAAAACTATTTTAAAATCAAAGTGATGGAAATAAGTGCATGCATGAAAACAGCATCATAGTTGAAGTGCTAAATGCAATTTAAGAGATTTTTTTTCTATTTTGTTTTTCCAACAAATGCATCTATACCATGTGTTTATGTTTC